>JANHFL010005534.1:0-14290 GCA_032468155.1 Oxyrhabdium leporinum
TATTCTATTCTATTCTATTCTATTCTATTCTATTCTATTCTATTCTATTCTATTCTATTCTATTCTAATTCTAATTCCATTCCATTCCATTCCATTCTATTCTATTCTATTCTATTTGTTTTCTATTCTGTTCCATTCAGTTCCATTCTGTTCCGTTCCGTCCTGTCCCGCCCCATCCCATCCCATCCTATCCTTCTGCTTCATCCATCGACATGGCAAATTATTTAATGGTTAAGACCCTCACCGTGCATTTTTGCAATCTCCAAAATTATTCCAGTTGCGATAATTCCATAACATGCCCAGTCCTATACAGTCCTCCTGAATTTTTACATATTTTCCTCTTCTTTGCCCTAAATCCTCTTAGTGTGATCTACCAAAGGTTGAAATGGGTTTTTCAGAAATTAAGAATCATAAACTACTGAGACAAAGTATTCAAGAATAATTAGATGATTGTTAGCAATATTCCATATTCAACCTCTTATCATTTAATTCAAGATCTTTTTATATTTATTATTGCCAAAGAAAGTGTCTGTCATCTTATATATTTGTCATTGCTTTCTTTTTGCCTAATTATATTTTTTTTAAATTCTGTTCATATTCACTTTTATCTCCAGCTGATCAAGATCATTTTGAATTTTATTCTAATGATCTCAATCCAGTATCCAGTTTTGTGTCATCTGTAAATCAAGTAATTAAAGAAAATATCAGAGTGTAGCTCTCCATTTAATACTTCCACCCAGCTAAACAAGATCCATTGCTGGAATCCTTCAAATATGGTTTTCAAACCAGTTGTAGAGCCACTTAAGGGGCAAGCTATCCAAGCCCTATTTTATTAGCTTTGGTACTTCCACAAATGCTTTCTTTGCTGAGATCAAGGTACTAAATTCACAGCATTTCCAAAATTTATTATGGAATTTTCCCTATCCAACCTTTGAGATCTTAATCTGATAGAATTAATTCTTTACATAGCCATTCTGACCTCTAGTAATCACTGCATTATTTTTAAGGTGCTCATAAATCAGTCACTTTATTTTTTGTTCTAAATGTTTACAGATGTCAATCAGAGTAAATGGTTCAAATGGTCTGAATTGTCCTTTCTTCCATTTTGAAGACTGAAATTATTGCTCTCTCTATCTTTATAATTCATGCATTTTCTTCAAGATAACAGATGTTCAGGTAATCCCTTAGCAAATCTCTTAAACATTCTAGAATTCAGTTAACCTGGTCCTGGAAACTGAATTCATTCAAGAGATATACTGTATTTTTCAGAGTATAAGATGCTCTGAAATATAAGATGCACCTAGCTTTTGGGGTGGAAAACAAAGAAAAAAAAGTCTGCCTCTGCCTCCCAGCAATTTGCCTCCTTGTAACAAACAGCCTGTTTCAGCTTCAGCACAGCCTGATTAGCAGAAGTAGCTGATTGTCACTAGGATTGGCCTCCCGATGATCAGCTGTTTCAGGCTGCAGGGATTGTCACCACCTATTGCCGCCTCCGCACATCCCATTTTCAGCTTCCACGCACCCTGTTTTTGGCTTTCGCGTTCCCCATTTTCAGCCTGTTTTGATCCCCACAGCCCAGAACAGACAGAAAATGGAGCACGCGGAGGCGGCAATAGGTGGTGGCAATCCCTGCAGCCTGAAACAGCTGATCGTCGAGAAGCTGATCCAAGTGACAATCAGCTGCTTCTGCTAATCAGGCTGTGATGAAGCTGAAACAGGCTGTTTGCTGTTTGCTGCAAGGGAGGAAATTGCTGGGAGGCAGAGGCCAAAAGGTGGGGGCCAGCGGATGGGTGTGGCTTTGGCAACATTCGGTATATAAGACGCGCAGACATTTCCACCCACTTTTGGGGGTGGAAATAGTGCATCTTATTCTCCAAAAAGTACGGTACTTAGTATTTACTGATTGGTTTTCAATCAATCTCAAAGTGCAAATCCTTCTCCTTCAGTCTCAAATCCCTACAATCCAGGAAGCTTGTATCTCACAAGCGAGCAAAGGAAGCACAATAAGATTAGATTGGATTTTTCAGTATGTTAGCATTTTGCCAATTTTACCAAGCAACTGCTATTCTGTTTCTTTTCTCTTTCCTTTTGTTTTAAGAATATCTGAAAAGAGAGCCAGTTTGACAGTCGTCAACCAGACGACTGAAACCAGAAACCAGAAAACTGTGAGATCTAGTCCTGCGTTAGGCACAAAACCAGCTGGGTGATCTTGAACCAGTCATTCTGTCTCAGATTTAGGAAGCAGTCAAGAGCAAAGCGCTTTGAAAATCTTGTTAAGAAAACTGCAGGAACTAGTCCAGGAACCCACCAGGAGTCAACACTGACTTATAGAAACCATGGTGGCATAGTGGATAGAATGCAGTCCTGCAAACTAGCTCTGCATTCCACTGCTAGCAGTTCAATTCTGACCGGCTAATGGATGACTTAGTCTTGCATCTTTCCGAAGTGGGTAAAACGAGGACCCAGATTGTTGGGAGTAATTTGCTGACACTAAATTGCTCCGAGAGTGCTGTAAAGCAACTTGGAGCAAAATATAAGTCTAAGTGCTATTAGAGGAACACATACACACGTAAAGAATAAAACTTAAAAGCTTATCTTGTTGACCTTGCCAAATTCTGCCAGTATCATATTCATAGCAAACTTTAGACTTCCTGATTTTTAGCCTTGCTAGAATTCCTAGTATTTTCCTCTTTTAGATACACACACACACACATACCCATACCCATACATGCACATACATATACATATTATACATACACACACACATATATTAATCACAAGCCATTTTGAATACATCATGGGGAAAATAGTTAATTCATGAGAGTTAACAAGGTTGATACTATATGGTATAAAGCTATTACAGAATCTTCTAGTTGTTTTGCTTCGGATACTACAAAGCCTCCTCCCAAAAAGTAACAAAGAAAACCGGTCATGGAAAAGATGTATAGCATCCCAGACAATGCTACCTCCCTGGTCAAGAATCACTTATATGCTATGTCCTGGATAGAAGGAAGTGAACTTCCAATAATTTTTTCTACTGTCCTCACCACTCTCTGCACAGTCTTCCTGTCCAAAACAGTAATACTCCCAAACCACACAGTAATACAATATGACAGGTTGTTTTCAATAATCCCTCTATAGAAAGTGGTAAGGACAGGGGAAGCAATATGTGCTCTTCTCATATGACGCAGAAAATAAAGGTGCTGCTATGTCCTCTTCACCAGTGTCTCAATGTTGAGCAACCAAGTTACCTGCCTGTCAGTTGTGCACCTAGAAACTTGATACTACTAACCACCTCCACAGTTGAATCATTAATACACAGAGATGTATGACTGTGTCTATCTTTTCTGAAACTGACAGTGATCTCTTTTGTTTTTCCTTCATTTAAAACCAGGTTGTTTTTATTACAACAGTTCATCAAACCCTCCTCCAGTAATCGACCTCATTATCATCATGAATAAGTACCACCACTGCTGTATCATCCACATACTTCACAATATGCTGGTAGCAAACTTTGCACAATAGTCATGGGTCAGCAAGGTGAATAACAGTGAACTTATGACACAGCCCCGATGAGAATCTCTGCTCAAGAACATGGTGTTAGAAATACAGTAGAGCCTCAGATGACGACCATAATCCATTCTGAGAATTCGGTCATCACCCAATTTGGTCATCACCGGAGGCACATGCACTTAAAAAAAATATGGCGTGGCGCAGAAGGGCAAATCGGCGCAGAACGGCAAATTGCCGTGGCTGTGTTTGGTCGCCACCGAGCACCCGTTCACGATCATAAGTAAAAAAATTTGGTCATTACCCAATTTGGTCGTGAACGGAAGCGTTCGCCACCACAGGTTCTACTGTATTAGTCCCAACTCACACGTACTAGGGCCTATCAGTGAGAAAATCAAGAATCTAGTTGCACAAAGGAATATTGAAGCCTAAAAGACCCAGTTTTTCTACTAAATGCTGAGGAATGATTGTATTATATGCTGAACTAAAGTCAACAAACAGCATTCACCCATGAATATTTCTTTCCTCTAAGTACGCCAAGCTCGGATGGAGAACAGAAGAAATAGCATCTTCTGTGGAATGAATATATAATGCTATTTTGTGTACATGGCACAAAATTTTCTATTAGTCCATTAAGCTGAGGACTTAATTGTAATTACAAATAACATTTGTTCTGCATAAATTTGAGATAATAAAATGTTTTTTGGGAGTGAAACGCTTTTTCTTAATTTTAGCTTTGAGTCAGTTTTGGATTCCTGGTGACTGCCTTGATAAGTCTGCAGTTTTTTTGACAAATTTTCAGAAATGGGTTCCACTAGGCCTGAGAGAGAGTGACTGGCCCAAGGTCACTCAGCTGACTTTATGCCTAAGGCGAAACTAGTATTCAGAGTCTTCCAATTTATACAAAACTGAAAGTGAAGTGCTATAGACCAGGAATAATTTCCATTATGTTAAATATATTGCATGCATGGAAATAACTGATTGTGGAGAAATCACCAGTGTCATGTTGTAGGTCACTAAGATATTTAAACCTTGAATGCAGCTATGACTTGCAGAAGACAATTAATTACAGCTATTTTGCAAGAATCATTTAGACAAATGTCCCAAAAGTGCTTTTTCAAGAGACAACTGGACTTTCTGGTTTTTCTTTGAAGACATTTGCAGAATAGGTTGACCCCCTCTTTTTTATGGCAGCCCCTTAGATACTGGAACACGGCTATCATGTCAACCCTAGGCCTTCTTGTCATCAAGCTATCCATACTCATTTTCTGATTGATGCTCTTCTCTGCACTCTTTCTAGAGTCTCAACATCTTTTTTATATCCTGGCAACAAAACCTGGATGCAATATTCCAAGCATTATAAAGCAGCAGTACTGACACGTCACGTGATCTGAATTCTATCCCTCTGTTAATGCAGCCTAGGACTGCATTGGCTTTGCACACTGCTGGCTCATATTTAAGTGATTATCCACTAGGACACCAAGATCCCTCTTGCAGTTGCTACTATTGAGTTAGGTACCACCTATTCCATACCATACCCGTGCATTTGGTTTTTCTTGCCTAAATGTAGAACCTTGCTTTTCTCACTATTGAATTTCATTTTGTTAGATTTAAATAAGATAAGATGATCTCTATTGTCATTTATTACTGTGAGCACTCTGGCACACATTAAAAATGAAATTTTGTTGCCTGCTCTCAAAAGAAAGTACACACACACACACACACACACAAGGAAACTGTAATTCTGCTACAACCATTTTTTTTCCTGAAATATTGCTGGCAACCACCTAATGTGATTTGCTGGACGTTTGCCAGTAGATCTCCAGAATTCTGCATAAAAATGACAAATTCATCACATAATAATTAATAGACCAAGGAGCTAATTGCAAATTGATTAGTGGTTTTGAAGTCCTTTAGAGAGAAGGAGAGGGAGAGGGAGAGAGAGGGAGGGAAGGAGGGAGGGAGGGAGAGAGAGAGAGAGAGGGAGAGTGAGAGAGAGAGAGAGAGGGAGAGAGAGAGAATAACAAAATAACAGAATGATAGAGTTAGAAAGGACCTTGAAGGTCTTCTAGTCCAACCCCCTGCTCTGGCAGGAAGTCCTATACCATTTCAGTCAAATGTTTGTCCAGTCTCTTCTTAAAAACTTCCAGTGTTGGAGCAAGAGAATATTTCTATTAATTTCATTAATTTCAAAAGTAAAGTCTTGCAGAATTTAAACATTTGATCTAAAAAGATCACAAGTAGAGGTAGTCCATTGTTGAAACAATACTTTGAAATGTGCAACACTGACTTGCAGGATTTATACTGCTCTGCATCAACTTGAGTTGATTTTCATATTATCAATGGAATCAAGTTATCTAAAATCTAGACTATAAATAATTGGAGTGTAGATTGGTTTAACTTTTATCTGAACTGGGGCAAGAGAAAGGAAGTTTTGTCTGATGAAATACACAAGGCACATTATCACAGCTGTACTGTTGAGCTGCTACAAAGATCCATTAGTTCATTAAATATTTTCCTCCCCTCCCCCTAGGATACAGAGGAATTAAACTGATTCCATTTCATTAACTCTTAAGCAATACTTGAACAAAGTAGGAATAGAAGGGATTAACAGTTCTGCTACCCACAAGCATTCAAAATTGTGAGCCAAACACTCCAAAATTATAGGATTTTAAAAATTAATACCATTTTATTAGGTTTTAAAGCCTTTAGGTTGATTCTTTTCCTCTCCCAGACTTCTGTAGATTTGGAGGATGCTAAGCTCAGTTTTTGAAAAGAGACTATTCTGAAATGGCCTTTTCAATTTAGGGACTTGCATCTTGAGCAAATTATTATGCTGGCTTCGTGAGTGAAATGGATAAAATGTTATTTTTTAATATCGTTTTTAATTTGAACCATATCTTTCTATAACTCTGCCTTCAGAACAATTTGCCATATAAATTAAAACAATGAGATGGATCCAGATTTAGTCACAATTAAAACAGCATTGCTGAAATAAATTTAAGTTACTTAAGTTCATTGCTCATTATGTTTACTTAATAGGTGCATTAGCATGATTTCCCCCAATAGGTAAGGAACATAAAAGTATGTTGACATGTTTTGCACTTCCCTCCTCTCCAAGTCATATTCTGCCTTTGGAAGGAGGCCAGCGATGGGGTTGTTTCTCACAGTTGTAATTTATTACAATTTATTTCAATAGAAGAGAATATCTGTAGTTCGGGATTGAACTGTGGAGTCCTTGGTGCTCTCTGATAAAAAATATATCTGTAACTAAGGATTCAGTTGTGGAGTCCTTGTTGTTTGATGTTACCTAATTGGAAAATGAAATATCTGTAAGGGAACGCCAAGCTCAAAATGTCTGTGGAGATTTTCAGTCATCCAGTCACAATTGTCCCAAAGATGTTTTTCAAAAGGCAACTGGACTTTCTTAGTTTTTTTTCCTTGAAGATGTTTCACTTCTCATCCAAAAAGCTTCTTTAGAACTATCAGCTTCTTTAGTACCACTCCTCCCCCACCATCCAGTCACAACTGATGAAGCTGTTCAGTGAGAAATGAAAGCTTCTTCCTCAAAAAACAGTCCTGTTGATTTTGAAAAAGTACCTTTGAGTCAACTATGACCTGAGAATCTCCATAACACTGTAAAACATTCCCCCAAAGGCCAAATCCCAACTAGAGGAACTAGGAGGGTATTATGTGTGATGATATTGAACACCATGAGAGGTCCAGAAGATTTAGCAAGACCATATTCCCTCTATCTAATTTAATATGTGAAGCTTCATATAGGAAACACCCAGCCATGGAGAATTCTGGATTACTGTTACTGTTTCTCAACTCAGCCTACCTCACAGGGATACCATAAGAATAAAAAGGAAGTCAGATGCAGTATGTTTATCTGGAGAAAAACCTGTATATAAAATGAAAGAAATGTAAATTAAAGAATTGAAAGGTAAGATCCAATTATTATTATTATTATTATTATTATTATTATTATTATTATTATTAGTATTAGTATTAGTATTAGTATTAGTATTAGTATTAGTATTAGTATTAGTATTAGTATTAGTATTAGTTGCTGTTGTTGCTGTTGTTATTGTTGTTGTTATTTTTTATTGTCTCAATTTAATTTAGATTCAGCTAACTGTATAATATAACCACTGAAATTTATGCAGAGAGCATGTACCTATGGCAGGCAACTGTGTCACTCTCTTAATACTGTGTTTCCTTGATAATATTTATTTATTTTTTTAATTCCATAGCAGAGAAGATGGCCTGATCACTGTTTTTATAGATAATGTTTCATGATGATGATATCAGCGCTTTGACATTGCCCAGATGCACAAACTTTGAATCCTCCCAGCATCCTTACTATTAAATTACAGGAGCAGAATCTTGCCACTTTGACTGAGGGAGGTGTATAAATATTGTAATAAATAAAATGTAGAGCACCTCCTAAGTACATATTAATTGGACTATTAGGATGAATTGCAGAATTCATCTACCATTTTATGTTAATAGCCCTTACGCTAATGGTGTGAGTGGCCTGCTCGCATCTTAATATTTTAATTTTTTTATATAGAAAAGTATCTGTGAGGATTGGTAGAGGTGCCTCAGCTATTTAAAGGGTCATCTGTTCAATCACAATGATATAATGGTTGAGGAAAAAAATCTGAAATACCTGCTTCAGTGATTTAATTGAAATGAATTGTCTGTGGAAACTCACCTGGTAGATAGTGGAAAACATTTTGGATAACAAGCAATTTACCCTGAGTTTGTTTTGTTTTACTGTGTTTGGGCAATCAATAGAAAGATGCAGTTGTTAAGTATAAAGTGATGTTAGGTGAAAAATCAAATCACCTCTGAGCTCAGTTCTGCTTCTGGTTAGTTTTTGAATGCAATCAAACTGTCCAAACTTGCTTTAATATCCTCCTGTTTTAAGAACAGGAATGAAGAGCCTTCAGATATTGCTGAAATATAAGCCATCCAGATTTTTTTTATGATTCGTTATATGCATGAAACCCAAAATGTTTATTTCAATGATTAAATTAAGTATGTCGCATAGCCTTGGTGGACATTTTCAACATCACAGTATTGAAACCTTCTTTCCAGAGAAGTTCACTTACCATCTCGACTTTGTCATCTTTTCAGATGCAGGTGAAATGTTTTCTATTCTCTCAGATTTAATTTCTATACTCCCAGAAATAATTGCTGAGATGGATATTAAATTACTGCTTTTAACACTGGTATTTGCTGTGTTGGCCAATAGTCATTTGCCTGACGTTCATATAATATATATTTCTTTATGTTCTTGTTAATTAAGATTGGAAACTATTTTCACTGAAGGACAGCCCTTTTTTAATCACATAGAGCAGGCAAGGCCACCTCCAGGCTTCATGGATGGATGGATGGATGGATGGATGGATGGATGGATGGATGGATGGATGGATGGATGGATGGATGGATGGATGGACTGCATGTCGATTGACGGCTGAAACAGAGCAATGTGAGTTTGAATTGGCTGAATAATCTCATTTCGGACAAGTAGGCAGACAGACAGCTCTGAAGCCTTTGGCCACTTTTCAGAAGTCCTCCATGGGTGATTTCTGACATCTTTCTGCCTTTCCCCAATTTTTGTACACTGCAAAAATCTAGGTCATCATCACATGGTAGCAAAGGGTTAGAATTTTCTGGCTCTCTTTGCTGCCATCTAGTGGTCTGAGTATATTTAGCAGCCCATATAAGTAGCTCTACCTTTCTGCCAGCATCCTGCTGTTTACAAGGGATAAAGGGGGTGCTGCAAAGAATCAGAGAAAAAAACAATGGTTCAGCAAAAGGAGATAGAGGGGGAATTTAGAAGAGAGACTGGCTCACTTGATTACTTGCTTGAAAAATGTACTTTTATAATAACGGACAACCTTGAGGGAATGTGATCCCTGATTGAAAGTTGAAATAACATTATTCTCTGTAAAAACGTAATGCAGAAGAGAAAGGATGGGATGTAATTAGAGAAAGGAGCTGTGGCAGCTCATTTGTATTTTAAACATATATAATATTTTCTTTATCATAGAGCTATGCTGTCTGAATTGGAAAACGTTTTACACTCTGTAGAAGGCAGCAGAGAGGAAGAGAAAATAACTGGCACCATCTAGTGGCTTTCTGGATAGTTCCAGCTAAGATCTTTGGGACTCCTAAGAACTTGCTGTGTTTAAAGTACCAGTAAATTCTGAAGTTTGCAGAATCATAAAGGATAACCAGAAAACCAGAAGCTAGTTGATAACAGCCCTGAACTGAAATATTTCTGAAAAATTGTGAGTATGTACAATATTTTGTTGTCAGTTTTGCTTTCTTTATTTATTTTTAACAGATTTGAATCTCAGAGTAGGTTCGGAGATTTGAGATATGCCTGTGACTCCTTTCTTTTAACATTTTTTTTTTCTCTTTTCAACATCTCAGAGTGATTCAGTATGGAACATATTTAGGAAGTCACCCTATGAAGCCACATCAAATATTTCAGCTCTTAAGACTTCTTTGAATTTTTACAAGTGTTTTAAGACAGACATAATCCCAAAATTTGTTAGAAAATAGTAACATTGATAATTTCTTTCTTTAAAAATATACCAGTGTCTATTTCTTACCACATATCAACACTTGTATATTTGATTTACTAGAATGCAAATATTAGACTAATTTTACTTTCAAAATTGTTGTGGCGTGCTTGACTTTTATATATTTTCTTTATGTTTATTTGTTGGGTGGGGGTTGCTTGCATTTCAATATAGCCAACATGAAAATAGCAAACTAAATATTTAGCTGTGTAGCCATCTATATTGCCATGGGAAAAACCCCCATTTTCAATGACATTTGTTGCTTTGAAAGCCCAGACAATTAAATTAATGTCCTTTATTTTGGACTCTGATTATGTAGCAATTTAAACAAATAAGCAAACATCATCCAGTTCAGAATGACTTGTAGATTTTTCTCATCTGTCTAAATTAAAAATCACCTAAGCCAAGTCCTTACCTTTCCAAATCCAATGTCAGCTGAAAGAATATTAAATGATGGGGCTGCATTTTTAACTCTCAAAAGTAATTTTAACTTTAGCCAATTTTCCAAGTTAATGATTCGGTCTCCCCATAAATTCAAGTTTGGAAAATAAACCCACAATTTAAGAGCCAAACAATATAGGATGTTTACACCCACTATTATGAGTAGCCAACCTGCTTTTACAACCTTGTAACCTCTTTGGCACATTTCCTTGTCAGACTGGCTTAGATTTTTCACAAACTTTGATTCCATAAGTTAACAGGGAGACTTTTTTTTTTAATAAGGAAAGATAAGAGAACTCTTTCACAAAAATATGTATCTTACAAAGGATAGATTAAAAACTTACACAAATACTCTTAGAATTAATATTTATTTTGATTTTGTACACACATTGAATATTTTGTGACTAGTATTTATTTTCTCTGAATATGTTCAGTAATTATGTGTTTTGAAAAATGAAGAAGGTGTCAATGCTTTTTTTTCTTTTTCCTCTTCTTTCCCCCATTATTCATTTCCCCTTTTCCTTCCCTAATTTCCCTAATATTTACTTTTGTATTCTCTTTGTATGTTATATTATAAACTAATAAAACTACATACATCAAGAAAAATGAAGAGGGTGTCACATATTTTTGCCTTACTCTATTCTCAGTGTTATGTCATCTACTAAATATGCTATTTATTCTCAAATATGCTTAACTCCCATCTTATGTAAAAGGTAAAGTAAAAGTTTCTTGGCCGAGGGAGCCAGCATTGTCCAAAGTCAATCTCTGTGGCCATATGGCCAGCATAGCTGTATGCCAAAGGTGCATAGAATGCTGTTACCTTCCCAGTAAAGTGATACCGATTCATCTACTTGCATTTTCATGCTTTCAAACTGCTAGGTGGGCAGGAGCTGGGGCAAGTAATGGGAGCTCACCCCATTGCATGGAGTTCGGGTCTCAAATCCCTGGCTGTCATTTTCAAACCGACAAGCTCATCATCTTTAACTGCTGAGCCATAATGTCCCCTCCTATCCTATGCAGCTACTACCAAATTCAGGAACTAATCTGCAACTCCATATTTGTGCAAAAGCTTCATCATGAAAGCCTATTCACTTTGTCATATGCATTTTTATATCAACAAATATGCAGTTAACTGTCTCACATTTATACATTTCTCAGTAATTATCTGAAGAGTAAAACTCTGGTCACTATAAAGCCACACTATTTCCCAAATATTGCTGATGGTCATTTCTTGTGCCCTTTCAACCAGAATTCTGCTAGGCAGATTTTGCAAACTAATTCTCCCAAAGCTTTTGCATTCTTTTTGGTATAAGGGAAAAATAATGGCATTATTCCATATCAGATGTAGATTTCATTTACAAATTAAACAGATTAAACACCACACAGTTAGATTATCACAAGCCTCACCAGTGTCCATTTCTTACCATTTCTCTCGTTATACCATCTACACCTGCAATATTTTATCATTTTGACATTTTTTATAATAACACCTTTAACATTTGTTTCAGTTCGACTGCTTGACAGCCATTCCTATACAAACATTCCCTCATTTTAATTTCATACCCAAAAAAATCGATCAGTCAATTTTAATTATATCCACTCTAATAGAAACTCCTTTTCTGATCCTCTTCTCACACTTTAGTGATTTTTTTTAAATGTCCAACCAAATGTCTTATTCCATGCTATCTTTGACTATTTTGGTGCCTATAAAACTAAATGTTTTCAACATATTATCAATAACAATAATGTAAAATTGTATTTTATTCCAATTCTATTTTAAATTGTTTTTAATCAGGTTTTAATAATAATTTGTGTTTGGAACTCTGCACTTTGATATAGCCCATGGGTTAATCAATAAAGGAAACTAACTAACTTAATAACAATAATGAAGCATCTCTATGTTTAAATAAAGTTTAAAAGCTGCAATTTTTTTATAAATTAGGTCACATAGAGTCAAATTAAAAAATTAAAAGCAGGAAAACCGTAATATCAGCTTCAGCTAGTATATAGGCTTGTGATTTTTTTCCCCTTAAACTGCTGTAGTTATAAATGACAAGCATTACTTCAAAACAGGTATTCTTTGCAGGAACTCTTTATATGTCCAGAGGATAAGGAGCAGCCCTGCAGATGTAGTAATTAAATTGGAGTTGAAATTCTCCTTCAGTCTTCAAGGTCAATTTTTGAATAAAACACTATCTTAATTACTATTATCTTTTTTCTCTGTATGCACATTATACAATAGCTTCCTCTCATCATTAGTTTTTGCAAAAATCATTCTCTTATATGGTTTTTGTCAGCCTCATCCATATCCTGTTTCATTTAATCTATAAAGCAAACTTTTTCACAGTTGCCCTTAGAGCAATATGATAGGCTTACAGTATGTGGCACCCTGGGACATAGTTATTTTCATTCTGTTCCAAGTAATTTCCAGATCTGCCTTTTTAAAATCCACTTCCCATTTATCCTTTTGGTGATTAATCTATCTTCTAATTATTGCATTTGGTTCCTTCCTGTCCTGCTTGCTGTCAACTCTTGCATCCTTGCTTTATTTATTTATTTTTCCCCTTTTCTCTCACATCCATTTTTCCCAGGATATATTTTTACCACTACCAAAAAGTAATTTGTCCTGCATTTAGAATTTCTCATCACCCTCTCATTTCTTATCATAAACAATCCAATCAATCATGCTTGTAAGTTCATATTCATTTGCCATGTGAAAATATGAATAAAGTATGATTAAACTATATAATCAAAGCAGCGTGCTTTTATCCAGAATACTGCATTCACTGAATTATCTTCTGATTCTTTCACTATGGTACATAATGCATATAGCACCAACCTGTGGCTTCCTATTTCCATACATGCCCACAAAAAGCTAGATAATGCCAATTGGTACTTTCTGACACGGCATTTTAGGAGATTTGAAGCAGGAAATGTGATATAGAGAGTAATGAAGATGGCATCATAGAGATATGCGGAACTGTTGTCTAGGCAGAAAAAAATCAAACTTTTTAAGGTCCAAGACAGCGAGGTAACATTTGTGACCATTTCAGGCAGGAGGAGGAGATACAATACAATTAGACTTGCAAGATTCTATTATTATAGCCAATTTGAACAACAGTAGTTTTTGTTTATTTATATATCAAATTTATATGACTACTCATCCCATATCAAGTGACTCTAGGGGGTGTATAATAAAACCAACTGTAAAACAATTTAG
The DNA here is from genome assembly GCA_032468155.1 of Oxyrhabdium leporinum. Taxonomy (NCBI): domain Eukaryota; kingdom Metazoa; phylum Chordata; class Lepidosauria; order Squamata; family Cyclocoridae; genus Oxyrhabdium; species Oxyrhabdium leporinum. The sequence goes on from JANHFL010005534.1 coordinate 13,774, forward strand.
AAAACTAGATGAAAACTCAAAAATCACAAGAGAGGAACACATCAAGATGTTACAAATTATGCTACCATCTTGCAGGCTACATATTACCAGGGGATTCCTATCAGCCTAGTTTCTAGGCTGGTCTTCCTAGTGAGATTGACAGTTAATTTAGATCAGTGTTTTTTACAATTGGGCAACTTTAAGACTTCATGCTGGCTGTGGAAATCTGGAACTTCACATATGTTAAAGCTGCCAAGTTTGAAAAACATTGCTTTATATCCATCAGAAGCACACTTGTTGTACCTCTTCGTGACTTCTTAAAGAAGTTGTATCTTTTCCTGGTCTCACATAGTAATCACACAGGTACAGAAAAATAAACATTAGAAATAGAGAGATATTAAGGCGTGAGTGGCTGTCACCAGTTCAAGTTAAAGTAAAGCTAGTTTTAACTTAGGGATGTTATTTTATTTATTTATTTATTTTCACATTTATATACCGCCCCATTCCGAAGACTTGGGGCGGTTTACAGCTTATAAGC
>JANHFL010005534.1:31881-44345 GCA_032468155.1 Oxyrhabdium leporinum
TGATGATGATGATGATGATGATGATGATGATGCTGATGATGATGATGATGATGATGATGATGATGATGATGATGATTGGAACCACTGAGGCAACAGCATAGAGTTTCTCTGTTTGATGAATGTAGACCTGAAAAATTACTGTATTATATACTTATTACTATATAATTTCAGAACAATTAGAAATATTCAAATATACAGACTTCTGTTAGAATGATGCTAAAATATCACATTCTCACATTTGTAATTTTGGCTTTCAGCATGATTGATGGGAATTTGACAACAGCTGCCTGCAATTTCTTGGCAGGTTCTTCTGTCTGAAGCACTTTAATTCCAGACACCCTTTACCTCCAGTATGTTCTCTTTTTTATAATGGCAATATATCAGTAATAGGCAACTTTCTTCCAGGTAGAGAGCTGGATATGGCATTTTAATGGCATGCATTCTGAAAAGTAAGTGGAGCCAGCATCCAAACAACATTGGCTGAATTTAATTACCATCCAAATTGGATTCAAATTAAATGCAATTAATTAAGGATAGCTAATTACATCTGGTGTATTTTGCCAGTTACATTCAATTACATTAAACAATTGTTTTGGTAACAATATTTGAATGGTCCCTGAAGGTCACGCCCACTGCTTCTGGGAGCCTCCAGTATTGTAATACATTCTCATAATAGCATGTACACTTGAAAGAACAATAACTCTGAATGTAAGAGAATCCTTCCAAGAATCAGTACTATTGCATGGGTTTCTGTCCCTTACCACATCCTTCACTCAGAAAGAAAATATATTGACATAGTAAATTGCACTTGTTCTACTTTCATCATGCCTCAACAACAAGGCTAGTGAGGGAAAATTTTAGTTCAGCAATTGATGTGTTCCCTGCCCTTCTTTCTCCTTCCATAAAGTATCACTTGTTTGCAAAAAAAAAGTCACAAATGATCCTCCTGAATCTGTGGGGTGTGTGTGTGTGTGTGTGTAAGAGAGAGAGGGTGTCTTCAAAAGTGTATATGAATGTGCTATCACAATAGCTGCCATCAAGACTCTGTTTGGGGTTACTGCAAGCTGGAAGCAGTCAGCAAAGTCTTTTCATGCCACAGATATGGGACCTCTCCCACTTTAAAACCAAGTTGATTGTGGTGGTGGGTGTATGCTTTACACAGTCTGAGGAGGCAACTTTCAAGGACTTACTTGTTATGCTGCCTGGGTTTTAAAACATATTTCAGAAGAAAAAGGAGATGCTATAATAAGATTCCTAGGAAAGGCTTGCAGACTTCCTCAAATATAAACAAATGTGCCACACACATTGCTTGACATTCAAGGCACTGAAATGGAAAGTGAAATCAGGAATAGGATTTGAGACCGTCGCTCCCTCTTATACAATATTTTAGTAATATATTGCCACATTTTCTTTAGCACTGATAGATGCTTTGTAGAAATTCTTTCCAATTCATCAGAAATTGTATCTGCGAGAGAGGAGGCTCACCCTCTTGGTTAAATCTATTTTTGTTCTTATTGTAGCTATTTTGGAAAGGGTTGAACACCAAAAGGGACGGCAAGACAGTTCAACAAATGTGTTCTCATTTCAGAATGGAGGAAGGAATTGTGCCAAATGTTGGAATAGTTTAGAACTGCCAGTTTTAAATGTGTGAATGTGTCATTCATGACACAAGAGAGCTGGGTTTGTAGACAGAGCCTCCTTTTGGAATCAGCCTCCTGTTCTGAAGTTCATATTGTTGTCGTTTTCTGAGCATCTTTGAAATTCAGCCTGAACAGGTAATCCTCAACTTACAACAGTTCATTTAGTGACCGTTCAAAGTTACAACAGCATTCAAAAAAGGGATTTAGGATTATTTTTCAAACTTACAACCTCTGCAGCATCCACATGGCCATGTGCTTAAAATTCAGGTGCTTAGCAACTGGTTCACATTTATGATGGTTGCAGCGTCCCAGGGTCATGTGATCAACTTTTGTGACCTTCTTACAAGCAAGGTCAAGGATTCACTTAACAACTGCAGTGATTCACTTAACAACTGCGGCAATAAAGGCCGTAAAATGGGGCAAAACTCACTTAACAAACGTTTCGCTTAGCAACAGAACTTTTGGGTTCCATTGCGGTCAGGAGTCGAGGACTAACCAGTATTTTCAGGAGACAGAGATCACGTGTTTTTTTTTTTTAAATTGACTTAAATCTTTGCTGAAGAGTGAGCAGACTGGGTGCACTGCCAGTTCTTTACTTGACCATGTGGGCCCATTAGATTTCACCCACCCCCCACCCCTTCTTGCTAGGGAGGTGCTGCAGAGCTGTTCTTCTGGCCTACATGCATCTCATGATTAATTGAATGAAATATCTCAGTGCTTATTAGTGGGCTGGTGGTGGTGGGAAGACCGATGATCAGCCTTCGCTGTCATTTTAGCACTGAACATTTCAGTCGAAATCCAAAGATAAGTTGTGGTCGTGGCACAGGAACAGAAGGAGATGTGCTGGGTGGCGGTGCAGGCTCATGGATTCAGGAAGGGAAAGCCAGCCTGGCTGGCGAGATGAATAAAACGTATTCTCTGAACGCCCAGTTGCTTATTCATGCTGTGAATGAGAAATCTTGGCAAAGGCGATTGCAGCCTTCGCACGGTTGCTTAGAGATAGCTGTCTATGGAACCGTGCAGCGGCTTTATTAGGATTTTTTTTCTAATCCTCTTCTCACGACCAGTAGGAACATCAGTCATCTTTGTCAGCTGAAGATCTTTACAAAATGGCAATTTAATTAGTATCCTTATCTAGAATACTGAGCTTTGGGTTGTTGTTGAGCTGTTTACTGAAATAAAACACAATTTTAACAGAACATTTGCTCTGCTGCTTGACTCCCTCCCAAACATAACGGCGATTCTGAAATGAGAAGACTGAATTATTGTACCAAGAAAAACTGGATGCCCCTGCCTGTATCAGTTATGCAAATGTGAATTCTTTCCTTCCTTCCTTCCTTCCTTCCTTCCTTCCTTCCTTCCTTCCTTCCTTCCTTCTTTCTTTCCTTCCTTCCTTCCTTCCTTCCTTCCTTCTTCCCTCCCTCCCGTGTACAGAATATCAGACATAGACTTGCAATATATATTAACATTTCCCCAAGATTAAAAAGAACAACAAAATATTTAAAAGATCTATGTTCAGACACCAATGTCTAGGCCATCTAACCATTGAAGTGCAACATCATTTACATGAAAAAAAATCAGATACTGGATCGGTATATGCCCTTAACTTACAGCCAGTCATGGTGTGAGCCACAATTTGACATGGGACCCAACAGTCACACTGAGGAGAGGATACTATGCCCTATTTAAATAGCGAGTCCAATATGCAAATCCTATTCAGGATTGTCCATTGCTGGCATGGTAATTCAAAGCCTGGCACTCTTTTCGTGGAGTCACTGGTATGTCTTCTTATAAAGACATATCCCTCCTTTCATCTTTGCATGATTCTTCTTTTCTGCCAATTCATCCCTTTCAAGGACCATCTTCTTTTAGCTCTCTTTTCGAAGTTTGTTATAATTTCCATTGGATGATAGAACTGCTTGTTTGGTAGCCTTGCCTTTTTGCCCTATTTCTCTCTGGGGAGTGAGGCTGAAATGATGTGTAGTTTTAACTCCCAAGAGCGGTGTGCTGTCCTCCCACATTTTCACCTCTGCCCCCTAGTTGCGATGCTCCCATTGACTTCTTTCTCTGTGATTGCTAAAATCATAAATGCGTGTATATCTGCAAACATCTGCCTGTGTTTTTACTCTTCAGTGCTGATTATACAGAACACTTCCCTTTAGATAACACAAGAAGGAACACAAAATTGCTGAATTTGCCATGTGACAATCAGCGGGCGAACAGGATGGATGGTAGCCCAAGTGAGATAACATGCTGTTGCCAAGAAAAACATCCAACATTACAAAACACATTCTTTGAACATTTGGCTATTTGAACAGCTGCTTTTATTAAGAGATTGTCTCAGTGCAGTACTATTGTGAAACAGACGTGTACTCTCTCCCACAGCAGCTAACCAGGATTATGATTGTGTTGTATATTTGGCCAAAGAGTTAATGAAGAGGCTGTCAGCCAGCTTAGGCCACTGTCATCTACCAGCAGCGCTGCAGTTTGAAAGCAACGTAAGGAATGAATTTTCCTGAAATTAATAGCAGGAAGGAAAGTTTACAATGAGATTTGCCCATGTAACAACGTCTTTGGGAACCTGCCCTGGCATTTGGGCTGCAATGCCCCAAAAGTCTTCAGATATGCTCACATGATTTCCTTTGTCCAAGCTAATAGAAGGAGAAGCTTCTTGCATGGTGATCCTCACTTAAGAAGTTTCGAGCTGGGGTGCAAATGGATAGAGGTACATCCTACTGCTAAATAAGAACAAGAAATTCAGTCAAATCTTCTCAGCTTCCCTTCTTTACTGCTTGGATGATAAAACAAAAATTACTTTGTTTTCAGAAAACTGTACAGGTAGTCCTCGACTTACAACAGTTCATTAAGCGACCGTTCAAAGTTACAACAGCACTGAAAAAAGTGACTTACGACTTACGTTTTTCACACTTATGACTACTGCAGCATCTCCATAGTCACATGATCAAAATTCAGATGCTTGACAACTGGCTCACATTTATGACAGTTGCCGTGTCCCAGGGTCGCACGATCATCTTTTGAGACCTTCTGACAAGCAAAGTCAATGGGGAAGCCAGATTCACTTAACAACCACGTTACTAACTGAACCACTGTAGTAATTCATTTAACAACTATGGCAGGAAAGGTCATAAAATGGGGCAAAGCTCACTTAACAAATCTCATTTAGCAACATAAACTTGGGGGGGTCAATTGTGGTCATAAATCGAGGACTACCTGTTAATATAACAGTGATACAGTCATTGCCTTTCTCTTCTTCGGAAAACAAAAAGTCTCATTTGAATCAAATTTGATATATCCATGTAATTATCCTAGCAGTTGACATTTTCTTCTCCCGGATTTTTTTTTAAAAATCCTAATCTAGTTTGCAGCCCTAGAATTTCCTTGTGATCTTCCATCCAGTGGCTAATCAGATCCAATCTTATTTAGTTTATGTGTTGGCTAAGTGAGCAAGCACATTACATTATAAAATCCTGGCTCATGCCTGCAATTTAATAATAAAGAAGCCCAGTAAAATAAAAATGGTTTTAGAGGATTCTACAGGAGCCTGGTCCCAATAAATAACCAGAAAGCCCAGAAAGCTAGTATAGAGGCTGTGGAAATTAGGCCATATCAATATTTTGTAATATTACGCCTCTTTTCCAAAATGTTCAAACTCTTGCAACTCTTGTATCCTTTAGCAAAGTTGGCTTGTTAAACAACCATATCAGCCAGGACGCCCAGATAACCACTTTTCTTCAAATATGAAAAGGCAACCTGAAGCAAGGATATCAAAGCAGCCTCTATGCTATATAAATTAAAAATGAAGCCTGAGTGTACATTTCCACTTGCATCCACTTCACTAAAAACAGTTCATATAATTTTAGAGAGAATCCATCTTCTGCCACTAAGTGCTGATTTTAAGATATGGAAAATAGACATTCCAATCCACTGTCATCTTTGCAATGAAAGACTCCTACCCTAATTACAGCTATATACAAAACATGATGGCACCAATTATTTTCAAAGCAGAAAAGTCCAGCTGTTAAAACCTGAGTGGAGAGGAACACTCATCCTCATCTGTTTTTTCTTTCTTTCTGACAACCTTAGCAAGAGGCATTCTGAGACATCAGCTTTATAAGCCACTACCATCCCAATTGCACTGACATCGACAGAAAAAGAATGTACCAACTGCCAGATATATATTAAAATATGTAATTCAATGCTACATGACATCCAGACAATATAAGCTTAATTAATTTTAAATTGTCATATCTCAGCTACAATCTAATTGTACAGATTATTGATTGTGAAAAGACAGAAATTTATATCGTATGCCAATATCAAAACAATTGTGTTGACAGACTATATATATATTCATACACTTTTCTTGAAGGTTTTTATGGGCAAAATAGAAAGCAGGAACATTATCTGCACTGTCTTCAGTTATAGAAAAACATTCTTGAGGTAACATATCCCTGATCAATTGCCACATTGGTTGAACTTGCAAGAGCCTTTTACGTTCATGTACACCTTTCCTTAAGTAATAACACCACCATTTCATTGAGCACAGCATCTTCTCCACACACTTTTGAAGTACACCATTTTTGAAGTAATAATACGCCTGTCTTGAAATAGTAATGCCACCGTACATATACGTTTCTTGAAGTAATGATGCTACTAGCATCTCATTGAATATATCATCTTCTCCAAATGTATGCATTAGAAAATCATATTATTGAAAAGTTAAAAAACAGCCAGAAATAAAACTTTACCCAGAGCAACTTAGCATTAGATTACCTTCACAAAAATAGTAAGCAAGAATCATGCTTACTAAGATGTCTTGTTATGTCCAGTGGAATTTATTTCTGGATAAATGTCTTTCGGATTGCAGTTACAACTATTTTAAGTTCCAAAATGGAAAGTGTAAAAAGATTGTGGAGTCCACAGTTTGCTTTGCAGCCTCTACTGAACTAGAGAACTGATTGCTATAGCATTCAATTTCAGCCAATTTGGCAATTGATCAGGAATCATGAAACATCTAATTAAGCAAAACTCAAGTTTCATTTTCTCTTTGCTCTTCCTCTGTATCAGACACGGGAAGGACTTAGGGGGCCAATTACAGGACAACAGAATAACAACAGAATTGGAAGGGACTTTGGAGGTCTTCTAGTCCAACCACCTGCTCAGGCAGGAAACCCTTTACCATTTCAGACAAATGGTTGTCCAATCTCTTCTTAAAAGCATCCCGTGTTGGACGATTCACAACTTCTGATTGGCAAGGTGTTCCACGGATCAATTGGTTCTAACTGTCAAGAAATTTCTTCATAGTTCTAGTTTGGATCTTTCCTTGATTAGTTTCCACCCATTGCTTCTTGTTCTGCCTTCAGATGCTTTGGAGAATAGGTTGACTATTCCCCAATTAATAAAAAGCAGGGTTGCATCAGTTCTTTTGAAACTATGTAAGAGAACAGTGGATAGGGTATTTCTTGATCACCATGCAATTCAGAGCTGAGTAAAGTCCAGATTTATTAGCTCGTTTCCTGTGTATCGTATTACATTTTGCAGGATTTTTTATTGGAAGTGAAAAGCACATTCTTAACATAAAGTGGTTGCAGCAGGAACAACAACAACCATTAATAAATTAAAAGCTAAAATTAACTCAAAAGTACTTGTTCACTAATTAGGAATATACAGCAGCCAGAATTATCATTTGAGATGAAATTTATGTAAAAGGAATCATTTATTTAAAAAAAGAAAAAGGAGAGAGAAAAGGAGGAAAGGAATGGTATTTTTGGAAGTGATGCTTCCCCTTGCTATATCTGCAGTTTTAAAGCATAATATTTTCCAAGTGCCAATTATTGCCATACGTTCTCATTAAAAAGCAATGACACATTAGCACCATCATTCATAAGTAAACAATATAGGAACAGTTATTGGGGGTGGTGTGTGTGTGTGTGAGTGTGAGAGAGAGAGGGAGGGGGGGAGGAAGAGGGAGAAGGAAGGAGGAAGATTTCTGGGATACATTCAGTAGAGAGGAAGAATGGGAGAAGTATGTGGGACTCCTACAATTCCAAATAATTGAGTGAAATCCAAAGAACACAAAACCTACTTTGTATCTCATGCTGAGGCTAACCTCAGAAACTGTGTGGAAACCATGTGAAACTGTGCACAGAAGCCAGGGCTAGAAAATGCAAGGGAGCTGAACATTTTCTCAACCTGCAGGAGAGCATCAATCTTCCAATATTGTTTTAGAAGGATGCTATCATCTTTAAGAAGTGGAGAAAGGTTAACTATCAGAAGGCACATGAACTAAATGGGCTCCTGAGCCTTCTTTCACTCTTGTCCCCCTGGGCATTTTTGTGAATATAGTTGAATTACAAGGAAATTTAAATGTATTTATATACCCTGGGGATGTATACACTGTACAGTCCATTAAACTGGATTGTTCACTAAATTATCATTTACAAACTATCCTGGCTATACAGAACATATCAAGGCAACATCAATCAAACCGTATGGGAGCACAAACAATGTGTGAATATTTTTACACCCTCCATTTCCCCTAGGTTTAACTTCTTTCATAATTGCATCTGTAAGTGAAATTGAATTTGGATAAGCATGTTTACAGAGAAACATATGGCACCCAAATCCACTTGAATTAAATGGATTAATTGTTGATCATAATTGTTAATTCCTTAACCATAAGCTCAAGGAGAAACTTGGTTCTCAGCCATTACCTGCATTCATATCTACTTGCATGAAACTCTCCATCAGGTTTCTCCAATCAGAGCTCAGCAGTCAATCTCCTAACCCTTCATGGCTTAAATGTCTCAGCTACGCTTGGCAGTATATTCACAGACCGTAGAAAGTAAGAAAAATTAACCTTGACAGATAGTCTAGATCTGTTCTCCAAATGTCAAGGAGAAAAACAAGAAGTCCAAAACAAGAAGAAGTGATTCAGGTAGACACCTCTCTAATTTGCAATTATTGGGGTGGGGAATAAAGCAGTCAGGCTTGCCAGATTCTGTTCCTATCATCAATATCGTGTGCAGAAGTGGTTTTAGCATTCTTGTGAAGGCATTTCTTGATTTGGTTTGTATAGTGGGGTTGACAGAGGCACAACTTCACTAGATTAGAATTTTTACAGTACCCAAGAGTGAAGCCACAGCCGTTAAAAACAGCGGAGTGGCCAATGCCGGGGGGAGAAAATGAAAACAACTTTTTTAAAAAAAATGATTTCAGGGATTAAAGTCATGACTTCTTCCTCTCATCCTTCTGAATTAAAAAAATGGCACAGCTGCTAATTGTGAGGGGTTTTTTTTAACACACACACACATACACACCCCTTCCTCAAGTCACAGTCTTGAATGGGGAATGAGTCAAAATGGACCACTTCTGATAAGGAAATAAGCATTATGCATTGCGTGCATCAACTCTCTTTCACTGCAAATGTGAGTGGGAGGTTCATTGGAATGCATAACAGTCTACTATTTTTTTCCCCTTTCCCCTTAGAAAAACAAATAAGGATATGTAAACTGAGAGATTATGACTTCTCCAATAAATGACTTGGAGAACTATTATATATTTATGTGATGTCTTAACCCTCACACTGGAAAAAAACAGAATCTAAATCATCCTAAAGAAAATAATAAAATTACCATCCTACTCAGGTTGTATGCTTCTTGCTTCTTTACCCTGTTATTTGGCTGACAATGGTAAAAGGCAAAGATAAACATACACACACACACACACACACACACACACACATATACACATACACACACACACACACACATATATATATGCACAATTTTATTGTTTACCATTATTTTACTAACTGAAGAAAAAGAAACAGCTAATGACCAGTTTGCGGGAGGGATACGTTGAACGAGAGGGGAGACAGAGTAAAAAAAAAAGTACAACTGAGAAATTATGGTCTTTAAAGAATAATAAAAGACTGAATGTGTGTGTTGTGAAAAGAAAAATTGAAAAAGAAAATAATAATTTAGAAACAAGGTACCGAGGAAATTTTGCACTTGAGAAGAGGCTGCTGGGTGGGCTAGGGTCCAATTCAGCAAGATAGCTCATATATTTTTAACATTATGCAAATATGCAAAGCACAGGAATAAAAAAGGAGGAGGATGGGGAAAAATCAATTGGTTTTTAGTCCAGTCACACAGAATTGCTCAAGATAAATATCAAAATGTATATGTTCCTTTCCACCTCCCCTCATCTGAAGAAAAGCTAAGATCATTGTATCCAGAAATCCTCTCTTCCATCCCCAGTATCTTACAAAAAAAAAGATGTTTAATTCCTTTGCAAGGTGTGTGTATGTGCCTGCACGCACATGTCCATGTGCCTGTTACTATAGCACTACCATTTGCAGCAAAGCAGCACTCCCAACTTACCAGAAGCAGATTTTCATGGAATATTGGGAACTGAGACAGGGTAGTTTAAATGACCACCTTGCTAGCTTCAAAGGAACATTGAATTGCTCCTCTCTTCACCTGGTTTAAGCTTTGCCCAAAATCACAACTTCTGTACCCAACATGTTAGGTGATAATATGAGATGATTCTGGGCTTATACCTTGCTCTCCTTAAAGTCACACTGAATATATTTCATCCTAAGAAAACCAACTGGAAACTGCCCCTATCTAGATATCACAGTGCATAGTCCAAAGAAAGTAATTGTGCAGCCCACTTGAACTTGTGAAAGCCTACACATAGTCAGCCCTGGTATACCACAAATCCATATCATGTGTTCCATAACAGAATGAATAAATTGAATGAATAAAGGTGTTAAAACTTCTGACTTTCAACAAGAGAAGATTGTACACCAGGGGCTGGAAATTTATGGTTTACCAGACTGACCTTGTCCATCTAGCAAAAGACCCTCTCCTGTCTACCAAAGAGAAATTGATGTCTAGAGATTTTTAAAAAAACCTTTTTGGATCAGAGGAAGCCTAGATATAGATCCTGGACTGCACAGCATTCCCCATCTTTATCTGGAATGGCTAGAAATTATTCTGCCTATCCTTTCTGAGCATGACTTTAAAGAAGCAAAAGAAACGTGGAAATTTAGCACTCGGCTACAAAGTTAAAGACTCCATGCTGAGCATAATTTCAAGGAAACTTCTGGGTAGTTTTTTTTTGGCAGCAATACATTATCTGGTTAACCATTACCTTCTTTCAGGATGTTTTCCCACAAATCAGAACTAACAAAGGGTTATTAAGTAATGTAAATATTATTTAAAAGAATTATGATCTGGGAAAAACAGAAATAATTCTTGTCATGGAGATATATGTATATATATTTTAGAAGACAAACATATATATATATTTGTATAGAGAAGCAACATTGGGAAAGATTTATTATCAGATGTCCAAAAGGGATTAGACATATTGGATAAATAGATAAGTAAGCTAGATGATACTAACTCTCAAGAAAATTTGGCAAAATACTATTTGTAATTATTTATCACATTTTTTAACCGCCCATTTCTCTCACAGAGGATCTCCAGTTAGAATGATTAAAACATATCCAAATATAACCATGCATGTTAAAGATGTAAAAAAAAAGATGTATTCATACATATTTGCCAAGATAGACTTTTTTTAAGCAATTGTTCAAATATTGTACACTAAAGACCGAACAGTTTCTCTGAAGAGTATTTTTGGGAGCAACAAATGATTAATTAGAAATAAGATTTTGTGATGATCACATGTATTTATTTCCTGTAAAATAATTTAGTTTGACCTAATTTAATTTAATAAATTTTGAGGCTGCCAAACTTTAAAAAAGACTGTGGGTAGCTTAAAATATTTAAAATATAAAATTGAGAAAAAAACATGATTGCTCAAACAAAATTGTGCCAATAACATTCCTAAATATTTGACAGGGGCTCCACAAGACAACCAGATCTTGAGGAACTTCAAAAAGACTTAAGAGAGTGGGAGCCACATCTACCTCTAATTCCAGAGGGCAGAAACCACAACAAAAAATCCATCTTCCATCCTAAATGTTAGACTACAGGGAATGAGGTGAATGGAAAATATAAATCTATGTTTTATAAGAAATTATCCAGCAAAGCCATTTCAAGAAACCTGGAATGTATTTATTCTATTTTGGAATCACCACACAACTGGCCGCTGTTTGTTTTACAAGTGCAAGAGAGCCATTCCATTCTGTGGATTCTGTATTCTACAGCAGTGGTTCTCAACATGTGGTCTGCAGGCCCCAGGGGGAGGTCCATAAAGGCTTGGAAAAAATGTTGTGATTTAAATCTTGAATTAAGCCTTGCATTAAATCTGTGGCCAATGTCTGTGGCCACAAAAGGTACGGTATTTAAAGGACGTCCCTGGCGAAGAAACGTTTGAGAACCACAGTTCTACAGTATCTTTGATCCTTTTCTGATTGTAACTTCCCATTTTAGGAATGGGAGGGAAGGGGTGTGAGGTTTAGTGGGCTTGCTTTTTTAGCAGCACTGATCCTTTGGAATAGTCACCCAATGACTATCTAGCTCACACCCTGTCTCCCAAAGCAACTCAAAACAGAATTCTCCTTAGTGTTTTGGGGCCTTGATCCCCTATTGGCTAGATTATAATTCCAGTGACTATACATAATATTTAGATTTATTTCATTTAATTATTTGTTTCCTTGGCTTTATTGTTAAATTTCAAAAGTTGATATAGACTTGATAGCATGGAGTCAATGAATCCATGAATCAATTTTGGGATGCTAGGGGTTACAACCAGTGGTGAAATCTAAAATTTTCCACTACCGGTTCTGTGGGCGTGGCTTGGTGGGCGTGGCTTGATCATGTGACT
>JANHFL010005534.1:56176-75208 GCA_032468155.1 Oxyrhabdium leporinum
TGGCCTGCAGTTCAACACTCTAACCACTGCGCCACCTAGGCTCAATATGTAAATCAGGTATGATTTGCTGTCTTTCAATTAATATCAAACAATTGTGGGATAATTGGAAAGAAGTATGTCTTTGCAGTTTAGTGCAGAAGTCAGCAAATCTATTCCATGCCATAGCAACATTTTAAGTGTGCATTATGAATACCAGAATAACAGAGTTGAAAGAGACCTTGGAGGTCTTCTAGTCCAACCCCGTCCTGCTCAAGCAGGGGGATCCTATACCATTCCAGACAAGTAGCTGTCCAGTCTCTTCTTAAAAGATCATTTTGAGAGATAAGTTCATACCACCAAATGGTGATCCTCAAATTTACTTCTTATGCAATATATTTTGATCTGATATTGTCATTTCCATGAATGAAGGACTGCAGAAAACAATGGGGTACAGTGTTAGAGAAACCGTAAGTGATGAATCTCACATCTTTTTAAGAAACACTTCTGAGAATATTGCTACATGGCAAGGTAGTTTCTTTCTCAGTGGCATCTTAGAGAAACAAAGGAATGTTATGACTGTGGAGTCTTTTTTTTAAAAAAGTGAAATAACTAAATAAACATGTCTGGAATGATAAGCCATTTGCTCCATTTAAATGATTAAAATTCATCCCATACTCCCAAATTGTTCAATATTTTCCCCATTTTCTCAGAGGATTAATGGTCCATGAAAACAAAGAGAAATATTCAGTGCAGTTTCAAAGCAAGCTTCATACATACAAACTCTATTCCTTTCAGGGCAAGCAATGTTATAATGAAACATAAGTCAAAGAAACTGGAAGCAGGAGATAAGGGAAGAAAAAAGAAATCTAACTACATCTAGTTTACATTGACAACATTCACTACTCCTTTACATATATATATTTTTATTATTGCAAACTGTTCTAGTTGGTACTCCATCCATGTTCTGAATCGTAACAACTGTAATCAGTCCCAATTTTCATGGTCTTTAGCTCCCTTCTTTGACTAATTCACTCCTCCTTCATATATAGGATTGCAAATCAGTCCTCATCCATTTTCTCAATATGATCCAACCATCTCAACATGTTTCTTTCAAGCCACTCACTCATTCATTCATCACCTTATGAAATATGACTCTGATTTGTGGATGGAAATATATGTTTGCTGCTAATAGTTTAACTAGCTTGTACTTGGAAGGAAAGAATACATGCAGAAAGACAAATAAGGAAGTACTTTCCAATAAAATAATAAAATAAAATAAAATATATAAAATATGGTTCTAAGAATGTTAGCTGACATATCTTTAGTCACTACCAAGCTGCCAGTTCCCATAGAGGAAAATCTGTGCAATAGAGTAAAAGTAGTATAACTCCATTCATACTAAATTCCGTGTCATTCTTTACCAGCACACAAGGAAGTACAGGCAGCTTATTTTTCTTGTGTGTCCTGAAAGGTTGATTATGTTCCCAGAAATACCCTTTGCCATTATTGAAGGATACAACTTGCTATTGAATTTGGGCCTCTCATTGCCCTGTTACTAAGCCACCAGATCAGACTGAAAAAACATGTGTCAGCATCGTCCTATATTATCTTTGGACCTCGTGAGTGCCACATTCATATCACAACATTTATGTTTGAAAATGCCATTCAAGGTTGTCATATCAGGGTACCATCAAAAAAATGGTTTACAAGAGGGACAGTGAAAAAGATGAAAAGATAATCATTTTGGTGTATGTTTTCTTTGTGTGAGAGTATGCGTTCCTTATTATTTTACGTGGTAAGGTTTTGGAATGTTTATCCTCATCCAAATGTTTTTGTAACTTCATCAACGTGTCAAAGGTCCTCTGCGGGAATTCTGTGGGAAAATGTAGAATGACCTGCACATAAGAAACAAGGAAAACATCTCAGCATGAGACACCATGGAAGTTAAAATGAAGCATCTTTAGACGTTAAAATGAAGCATCTGCATCTCTGCACATGGTGCTTTCAAGATTTTTAATGTGAGGTCCCTATTAAAAGGACAAACAGTGTATTATGCTCTGATCTGGAATGAAAAATGGATTCCATTACAAACCCTACAGAGTTCTAATCCCTAGTTAAAATGCTTATCCTTATTTTCTAAATAAAGGATACAGATTATTACTTTAAGGGGAAAAAATGTGACATGCAGATACACACACAGATGCACACATACACATGTCACATAACCATATTTTAATGATGATAATTAGTATAAGACAACTAGGTATATATAGTCTTATTTTCAGATGGATTCTATACTAAGGAAATAAATATCACAAAACTTAAACGAAGGCAAAATGGACACACTTCATTTCATATATTAAATGCCTTGGGTAAGGCCACACATCCAGTTTTGGTCGCCACGATTTAACAAAGTTGTTGAGACTCTAGAAGGAGTGCAGAGAAGAGCAACAAAGATGATTAGGGAACTGGAGATTAAAACATATAAAGAACGGTTGCTGGAATTGTGTATGTCTAGTTTGATGAAAAAAAGGACTAGGGGTGACATGATAGCAGTGTTCCAATATCTCAGGGGCTGCTGCAAAGAAGAGGGAGTCAAGCTATTCTCCGAAGCACCTGAGGGCAGGACAAGAAGCAATGGGTGGAAACTAATCAAGGAAAGAAGCAACGTAGAACTAAAGAGAAATTTCCTGACAGTTAGAACAATTAATCAGTGGAACAACTTGCCTCCAGAAGTTGTAAATGCTCCAACACGAAGTTTTTAAGAAGAGATGGGATAACCATTTGCCTGAAATGCTATAAAGTTTTCTACCTGAACGGGGTTGGAGTAGAAGACCTCCAAGGTCCCTTCCAACTCTTGTTACTGTTATGCTATGTGGCTATTCTCTATTCCTTTCCATTCCATTCTCTCTCTGGACCCTGGTCCATTTCTTCTCAGCTACTTCGAGCACCCGAAATACTGAGCCTCAATGATACTTCCGCTTGGATCCCGGGAAAGTGCCTGCAGGTGTGCACAAGAACTACTTCCATTTTGCAAACTGAATACAGAAGTTGCAGGGGAATCTTATGGACAGCAGCGTGTGGGGCACTTTTAAAAGTTATCGGATAAAAGGAAAATAGAATTTTTTTTAAAAAAAAGTGTCCAGATCGTGTAAAAAGAATATACCATGAACTCAGTTGATGTAAAGCATCGTGCATATTGTGTGAAAACCAGATAAAATGTAGTTTTAAGAATGTCCATAACCTAAAACTCCAATATGTATACAGTATAACTTAAATTTGTTACCTAATGTATAAATTGCATTTTCTCCAATGTATAAAATAAGTAGCAGACTTCTATATTAGCAAAAGAAGATCAGAAATGATCTAATATTGACCAGATTAGATCATTTCTTATCCAGAATATTAATGTGAAGCCCTTCAATAAACTACAAATGTGTATTATGCAAATATATTCCAAGCCATTTTTCTCTCTCTCATAAATGCTCCCTAACATTTTATGGGTTGCAAATTGTATCACTGCATGAGCATTCTAGGCCTTCAAAGTGGAAGAACGTGACATGGCTTTGCAGACAATGAAGTCTTGGCTCTAAAAGCACTAGAGGCTTGATTTTGTTCATTTTTATACAGAAAGTGGTCCCATCAACTTCAACAACTTCATCATCAATGGCTCAAGGATATCACCTATAAAAATCTGCATTAATACTAAGTTCTTTTATGGCAGCAGCTGAATTTATCTTTCTTTTTTTGGGCCAAACACGTGCTATGCACAAATATTACTATATATTGCTGAAAAGTACAACCAACCAACCTGCCCCCCTTCCTCGTTAAAGAAAGTAATTTAATTTCTCCTTTCCAGATGGGAATTTCTATTTCATAACTGATTTTTTTTATTTATGTTCCAATTTTCATCTAAAATTGGACAGTGAAGTATTTGTATTCTGCTACCTTGAGAAGGGAGAGAAGGTAAAAGAAAGCAAAGAGAAACAGACTATAGATAGCCACAATTTCAAATGGATACCCACACTCAAGAGTAATGGCACCTTGCTAGAGTGTGCATGTCTGCAGGGTCAAAAGGAACAATGAATGACATGTGACCTTTCAGTGGCTTTTATGGATGACAGTTCATCTCTGCAGATCTTTTAAAATGCTCTGTTCCAGATTTCCTCTCAAGATGGCTGCTGAACAGTAAGAACTTCTTTTTCCCTTACCGACAATCTGCTGATTTCACTGCCAAAGCTGGTTCTTTGGCAGTGCTGCTCCCTAATTTTGAACAGGATCACTCAAGAATGACCCAAAATGACTTTTGGATGATCGTAGATTCAGTTAGGAAGGGGGCTCTTGAAGATTCCCATTCCCCCTAGAAGTTACTGGGCATATAAATCTTCCTGTCAAAAGTTCTGTTATCTTAAGAACACCTGAGTTTTATCTTTTACTTTTGAATCTATTCTTTATATTTTACTTCTGGTTTTAAAAGTTGACTAATGGCTGAATGCTGATTTATTTCAACCCCTTGCTGGACTCTTAATTACCTTTTTTTCTTTTCTTCTTCTTTTTGATATATGTTGTTCTAGATAACCTCTGCCTTTTCCTCATGGAAGCACGTCTGGTTTGGAGGTTGAAGAGATTTTTAGACTCTCACCACTGAATTTCTGTACTTTTTGAATTTGCAAAATATTTAGACTTTATTTCTATTGATTTTTTTCTAGTAACTTTGGATTGAAATATAGAGGAAACATTTGTTCTTGGTTCCCTGATTAAGTTGTATGGATGAAAACAGCTGAACAGTGTCTGAGAAAGGATTATGGGGAAATATGCAGCTCCTAACTGATTTTCTCTTTAAAAAGCTTGATGAGCTGATGATACTGATTTTGGAAAAAAACACCTCTGGATGAAGATATACAAAGGGACTCAAAGAAATACTCCCACAAAGACCAACAGAGGGGGCTTCATCTGCTGTTCTGGAAGTTGTTAAGTCTGTCTATTCCTATCTTATCTGCACTTTGACTAAAAAGGGAAGTGACAAATTCCTCTTTTCTATAAAGAATGAGGGAGACTGGATGGATTTATTACAATTAATTGGTAATTATTTCTATTTGGACTTTGATCAGAAGATAGGCTTATTCTGGAGACTGAATCTATTATATTTAATTAAATAACAATTGATAAGAGATGATACTAAGAAACAAACATGGACATTTCATCCACGATGAACCATTTATAATTTTTGGGATGACTTGGGATAGATAAGATGGTAAACTTTCTATGAAGGGATTACAATAACAGTTTCTTAACAGAGAGTTTTGAAATTTTAATTCTGTTTTAGTATCATTATTCTTCCTGTTAACTACTTTGTCACAAGAAACCCTTGTAGAAGACAGGTCAACAATTTGTAAATACCATAGATTTAGTAGTTAAAATTTTTGGGAGGACTGTTTTGTAAGGTGTGAAACTAAAAGAGTAATCTAATCAGTATTCAGCCAGAGGGGATATTATGTGTTGGTCTTTGGCGGTTTTTAATGTTTGATTGTGCTGAACTGCCTCCCGCTCCTTATCATTCAGTGAATGAAGGAGGTTTCTGTCTGAGCTTTTTCTGAATAGTATCTGCACATTCTGGACTTTAAAAATGCTTCAATCCTTTTTGCCTAGACAGTGGCTTCTGCCCAGCTCCATCAAGGTTATCTTTCTTTCTCTCTACACACACCTATTCTGCTGGCACAGAAAGCATGGGAGATCAGCAGTCCATTAATTAAGCTTGGCCCTATGCCATATGAGGCTTTATAGGTGATGACCAGCACCTTGAATTGCTTATGCAAAAGTGTTTTTGCTTTGACAGCACACAATCAGAAATCTATAAAAGGCAATCTAGCTGGTATTTTAAATTCATCTACTGTGTTTAAATTAAATTGCTTATGGCCAAATCCTTGGAGTAAATTCCACTGACCTCAGGAAGTTAGCTTCTGTGTAGGCAGGCAGAGAACTGCATATTCAATCAGACTTACTGTTTTGAAATGTTTGATGAAGAACTGGGCATCAGATTTAAAAACAAACACTTTTTAATAATTGTAGCTGTAAGAGTGCAAATAGCAAGCATTCCATGTTCATCTGAAAAACGAAGCATGTGCATATTTTGTCTCTCCTGAGCAAATTTGTTTAATACTCATTTATTTAACTGCAATTATATTGAACTCGGTGAGGCTTATTTCTCATTCTTCATTTACAACAAGATCAGAGATAAAAACAGTCAAATAAAATCAAGCAGTTAAAAAAAATGGTAAGATTTTATTTGATGTTTTGTTTGTTGCCTCCGCTGCTGCCACAATAAATTTGGCTACTGTATAGATGGCTTCATAATTTGAGCTGAAAGTAAAAAGAGGATATAAAAATCGTCAGGGGCATTTAATAAAAGGAGAAGATCTGATGTTCTTTCGAATATCCTTATAAAAGTTGCAACAGAAAAGATCGATTATCCTGGAATTACTAAGACAAAAGTGCTGAAACAGGAAAGTTGGCATAGCTGTCAAATAATAATGTGGATGGAAGGAGGTTGTTCCTAGCCCTGAAAAGGTCCTTCCTCAAGCTAGAGGAAAACATTTGCAGATTCCCAGGACTCCATGTCTAGGGTGCTTCTAGGGCTTGAAAGAGGGAATTGAGTTTGGAATAACACTCAGTGTTGTTCAATCAGCTTTTTGGTTTGAGCATCGTCTGAGGTTTGTAAGGAATTTAGAGGCACTCCAGCTGTTCTTAATTTTTGCTCTACTGCCTTTGTTCAGAGCAAAAGGTAATCATCAGCTCAGTGTAGCAGGAACAACTCCGTAAGCAAAAAATCTGACCTCAGTATGCCACCAAGTCTCCGTGTCCTGTGTTTAGATCTGTGCATGCCACTCAAACCAATTCCTGTGTTGGGGTACCCTGTGATGCAGCAAATATCGACAATAGAAACTCAGTTTGTATTATCACTAGAGTGTTTTTTCTTCTTCATATATCTGTATTTTGGATAGTGTTCTAGATTCAGGAGGGCTTTAGTACTGGAGGTATCAGTTCACCACCAGATGTATTTTTCAGAAGAAATAGGATTACACTATTAATTCACCATATTGGTAATCCTTTGGGTATCTGCTAAAAAAAAGCAAGCCTCACTCGAATAAAATCTTTAAAAGGGAGATCATTTTCAAAGAATCTGCAGAAATAACATGGCCTTATGTATGGATCACATAGCCAATATTCTATCTAGCCTATCTTCTTCGTGCCACTTTCCCCCAGAAATCTATTTTTGCCCTGAATTGGCCAGTTCTGTGCCAATGTAGTGCAAAATATAACATTTAGCACTTGTGAATCCCCACTGTAGAAAAGGACACACTATTTACAGAAGAAAAAAGAAAATCAGGATATGTATGTATGTATGTATGTATGTATGTATGTATGTATGTATGTATGTATGTATGTATGTATGTACGTATATGTATATTTTACTCTTGGCATAGGCATCTACAGCTTGCCATCAGAATGACCAAAGGTGCATTGTGATGCCCCATGCTATCCCTGCCCTGTTGTATTCTCATCACAACATTGCATGGAAGAACATAAGGAGTGGGAGTTTGTTTTGCAACATATGCTTTTGTCATTTGCCTCCCTTTAAATGCCTATGTCTATTTGCACTGTATAATGGACTAAAGGATTACAAATTTAACTAGCCTGAGTTCATGAAATCTGGTTGTGAAATTGATTAGCAAATCCTTAGCATCCAAATGCTAAGACAAGGAAAAAGAGTAGGTAACCCCCAATCAATAAAAGCCACCCCTGAACCCCTGAGGCCTACAGAAATTGCTTAAGTTGAATATATAAAAAAGTAAAATAAAAATTAATATGTCCTAAAATTAAACATATTTAAATTATTATTTTATTTTATTATTACTTTAAGTTTTACTTATTCTTTGCAATGCATTAAAGAATATAGATTCAAGGAAATAGCTTTACAACCCTAAATATTGGGATTATAATCACAAATCTCCAAAGATATACACAACTAATGCTCTCAAGAGTCACAATGGGGATGGATTTCTTTTCTTAAAAAAACCTTAAACGAAACATATAGAGAATTGAAATATAATATTCGATATAGGGTTTTCTTTTAAACAAAAGAAAAGCTATTTTTACTGACTGTGGAATTAAAGGCAGAACTAGCAATGGCTGGAATTAACAATTGCAGTGGTGCTAGTCTTCAAAGAAAATGAGATGTATGACGCATGTTAGCCTTTTAGATTCTACGTTTTAATACATTATCTTCAATTGTCCCTTATTCCAGTACTTGAAAATGAAATGAAGACCCAGCATCCTTTTTTCACACATCAAAAACTTCAGAATAAGGTTTCATTTTATTTCAAACAACTCTACTGATGTCTTGATGTGATTTATTTCAAACATTTATATTGCTGCCCATCTTTCAATCAATTCACAGAGATTTTAAAAAAGCATATAAAATCATTTTAAAAACTATAAAACACATAGTCCTCAACTTACAACAGTTTGTTTAGTGACAATTTGAAGTTACAGCGGCAGTGAAAGAAGTGACTTATGACCGCTTTTCACACCTATGACTGTTGCAGCATCCCTGTTGCAGGTCATGTGATCAAAATTCAGACGTTTGGCAGCTGACTCATACTTATGACAGTTGCAGTGTCCCAGGGTCATGTGGTCACCTTTTGTGACTTTCTGACAATGGGGAAGCCAGATTCACCTAACAACCCTGTTACTGACTTAACAACTGCAATGATTCACTTAACAACTGTGGCAATAAAGGTCATAAAATGAGAAAATCTCACTTAATAACTGTTTCACTTAGCAACAGAAATTTTAGGCTCAATTGTGATCATAAATCAAGGACCACCTGTATAATTAAAACATAAATCATTAAAAACAACAAAAAACTGGTGCCAATCCATTCTAACATACCATCATCTAATCTCCCAATGCTGAGGTGATTAAACACCAATCCAAGGAAAGCTATCTTGCCAACGTATCAGAGCTCCTTTTGTTTTTTACATTTGTTTGTTTATATCCCACCTTTTATTATTTTTATAAATAATTCAAGGTGGCAAACATATCTAATGCTCCTTCTTCCTCTTATTTTCCCCACAACAATCACCCTGTGAGATGGATTTGGTTGAGAGTGACTGGCCAGTAGGCTTTCATAGCTAAGACGGGAATTGAACTCACCTTGCTTTCTAGCCTGGTGTTTTAACCACTGGACCAAACTGGCTTCTTAAAGATTTTGAAAGATCTGAAGTTTCAGCTTCTATTTCTGTTCTGAGGAGGGCAGTATCACAATTCAGAAATCATCACTCAAATCTAATAAACATCTAGACATATATTAGGACTCCTTAACTACATCTAAGCAGCATAATTATGTGGCAATTTACTAAGAATTTCATCCCACATATCATGTCTTGGTATTTACTCATTCCGGGCAATCTATTTCTCACATATGCTATCTCTTTTCATTATTTACCTCTTAGTTGAAATACAAAATTTAAACTAAATTGGAACTACTGAAACTAGCTGTTTAAAACTCTTGAGTTGCACACAGCTGAGTATTTCATTTTCCTAATTTTCAAGAAAGCAGCTTTTGAGGGCATCCATCTGCCCTTGGGGGTTTTTCTGTACACCGGAATGAATCCATGATGGTTTTTCATTTTTAACAAATTCAGTCCCGCCTCACCCATCCAAGCATAGACAATTTAAAAAAAACCTAATTAATGGAATTAATATCTTTATTTGATGTAGCTTAGTCTTAAATTAGAAAGAATAATTGCAAGAAACTAAATATGTGTTTGGCTGATTAGGGGCACCCAGGAGGTACACCTCTCCCAAAAGTTCATCTAATTTGGTGATAACCATGCTTTACCGATGTTTTCAAGTAAGAGGCAAAAATATATTCTATGAATTCCCATTTAGTCATACACAAGAAATTCATGGCTAAGGTGAATGCCTGAAAAGTACTGGGACCCACCTACATGAATCATAAACTGAATAATGAATCAGCTGCATAATGTGGCTGAAAAAAGGCAAACATAATTTTTAAAATGCATCAGTGGAACCAGAAGTTCCAAGTCATGAGAAGCAGTGGTTCCGTTCTGGTCAGTCCCCACTTCGAGTATGTTAAAATATTAAATTTAGTAGCTGGAACAGTAAAGTGTACAATGGGCCAGAACACACAGTTGTAGTTGATTCGTTGGAGAGTGCCGGCTCCCGCATGAGGCAAGCTACGCTGTGATTTATTGTTGTGAATGTAAAGGGGAGTTTCCTTTTTCCTCTGCCTTTTTTCTGTGTGGTCTGTATGCTGTTTAGATTTAGCTCAGGATGTTCCTGACTATCTTGTCCACTGTAAATATAAATGTAAAATATATTTATTCATATAAAACTACAAGTTCATGTCAGGTCTCTGACTTCATTTGGACATTTGCTGCACAATTCCCTGACAGAGTACTAGGTCTGATTCTAGTTAATGACACTTTAAAAGAATTCAGACAAAAAGAACAAAAGAGATTAGCAAAGTGATGGACAAGGATGATTTGAATACTCTTTGAGAAAGGAAAAGGAGCAGTATGTGGCTTCTTGAATTTTTTTCCAGCTTCCTTAAAACTTGTCCATCACTAGGTCTATTGACTAGGAGGGGAATGGAGAATGGAGAAGTCAGCAACATTCCAAGCCACAAAAATGTATCGGGAAAATATTTATGGATATTTTTTTTCTCCACAGCTTCAAGCTGGATATGGCCTACTTTTCAACCTGATCTTTCATTTGACAGTTTCTCCCCCTGGACTAAATTTGGCCCTATTCTGTTCAGTCTTTGGAAAGTTACCCAATCCTGTTTATATAATTTATTTTCAACATTCTGTTGGATTGGAAAGAACAACATGGACAGATCATGTGAGATATGACTTAATTCTTTCTAACTCTTTTATCAGCAGTAGGCATAAGAGTATTCAGCATTTTCTTCTGATTGCTTGTGTATCTCTGAATATTATCCCATCATATGACCTGCATGTCTTTCTGTGCACATATTCTACAAAAGTACAAAAGTGACTCAGTATCTATTATCCTTGGAAGTACATCCTATGAATAAAAAAAACCCTCTAACATTTGTTCAACAGTGGAATCAGTTTCTGAGGGAAGCAGGGGATCTACATTGCTTGATACATTTGAACAAAATAGAGCATCCTTTTCTTCAGAAGACCTTAATTTGTATTTCTGCATTGAGCAAAGCTGGAATAAATTATTAGTTCTGTGATTTACTATCTGAACAGTCTACATGTTGGACAAAGTTGGGGAAAATAAAGACGTGGGATTTTTATGTATACTACTTTGGTTTTACAAACAGAGGTGGGATGATATAAATCTAATAAACATTGCATGACAGAATTCTTCAGGAATGTAAGTCCCATATTTCTAAAAAGGGAGTTAGAGTTAGAACCTGTGTGATAGTTTGTGTAACCCTAGAAAGCACTCAGAAAATTAGTCCTGCTCTACCAGTCTGTCCTCCTCCAATCTGGAGGTAAACTAGCAGGGTTTAAGATCCTAATCTCATGTTTCTACAAAAATCAAGGCAGTGGTTTTCAGATATTCTATCAGGAACTTCTACTTTTGCTGAAAGCCCAATCATGTTTGCCATCAACTGTACTTCACAGACATTCTAATTTGAGCAACAGATGACATTCCTCAGTGCTCCAACAGATATTCACCTTTTTTTCTGCTGAATTATCTGAGAGTCCAGCCTAAAACACATGCCACACTCTTCTTTGTGGCAAGAGAAATACTCAGGTTGCCCAGTCCCTCCTCCCAAATTTTCACTTTGTAAACAAAGTATGGGTTCTTCCTTCCACTGCATTCTATTTTAGATCGATGCCAATACAGACTAGAAAAATCTCTGCCAACTAAGAAGCATGCCCCTGTATTTATGGATCCCCTGGAATGAGATTTGGTCAAATACACATCTCACATTCTGAAATGATGAAGAAGGACAAGCCAATGTTATACACGGGTGAGAGCAGGGTAATATTTAAATTGACAAAAATTCTGTCCAGGCCAATTTTGCGTTGTAGTTAAGATGCTGAACAAGAATTCTAATCGCCAGCTGGTGTCTTCGGCCAGTGACTTTCTCTAAGTCCAAGTCATCTAATAGGGTTGTTGCTGTTGTATTTACAATGCTGTAAATTACAAGATTAAGGAAGTTCGATCTTCTTCAAAATTCCCCAACTGTAGGCATGCTTCAACATTTGTAATCATGATAGCAGCAGAGAATATGAAGCTCATTATTCTGAGACTACATTATGGCACATAAAATTAAGAGAATGAGAAGCCAGGAAGGTTATGGTAAGTGGTCTTTGTTGGAGTACTGAGATGGAAGTGGTTAATTTGTGGCTAAAGAGTACTCATAATTCCAGGGCAAATTTCTAAAAGGACATTCAACAAATCAGCACGATGATTAAGAACAACAATCTGAAATTTGCCATTTTCTTGACTTGGCTATGACAGTATTGATGAAGCTGCTATTAAAATGATCTACTATATTTGAATGCACAGAACTCTTTAAAGATTAAAAATTTGGAGATGAGGAGGATGCCTAGAAAGTTACACTATGTATAGTTTTAATCAAAAGATTAAAGAAAGATATTGTAAAGCCCAAAAAGGCATAGGAGCAGGAAATTAAAATTATTTGGAGGCTAGAGCAACTTGCATATAGATGAATATTAAACAGCATTTGAGACTATGCAGTTTGGGAGGAAAAAACAATAGGATGCATGATATCTCAGTGTGGAAAATATGAAGTAAAAGAGACCTCATCCTCTTTCTTACCCAGGATTAAGGAGTTGAAATTCCCATTGAATTTCAATGCCCGGGAAATTTAGGACCAATAAAAATAAATATTTTTCTGCTTGATGCCTAACTATGGAACTGACTGCCAGCAGGTGCCAACAAAGGTCACCCATTCAGATGGTTTGGAAAGTCAACCTCATCTTTTAAAGATAATTTATCTTAAATCCACAGCAGCCGTGGGATAACAGGAAAAGGGCTCCTTGCCTTGTCTCCTACTTGAAAGGTTTCAGGATACATTGGCTTGGCAACTCTGCCCCTAGAAGAGTGGACCAGATGGGCATTTAATATAATGCAATGTTATTTTAATATTCTCAGGAGAAAGAAGAGAAGCAATAAGGGTGGTTTGTGTAGGAATCAGGAATTATAGAAATAACTGTTATGGAACAATAGACAGGTTTGAAGGAGGATGTATCCTAACCACATTCCTTGGCTTGGGGATTGGACTTTTCTAGACCTGTGTTTTAATGCCTTCGCTAAAGTTGTTCCTTGTTAAGTAAGCACAACCTGATTTATTATGGAACATCTGCAGTATGAGAAATTAACTTACCTCTGCAGTAAGGTGCTTTCAAATCTCCTATCTCACCTCTACCTGACTCATTCCCTATTTACTCTTGTTGTCCTTCTTGCCCTCCAAAATTCTGCTGACCTGGATTCTGGAGTGCTAACATGTCCTTATTTTGCATAGAAACATCGTTTTTCAAGGACAGCCAACATGTCCAAGACTGGCTTCATGTCTCAGAACAGAATTTGCTCAGGGCTGTGGAACTGAGATCTACAGAACTTGTTCTACATCCATAGAGAAATAGAAGAAAAACTGACTATCCATAAACCAAAAATGACCTTTCAAAGCAACCCCTCTTATCTTCTAAGAATGAAAACTTGCTTACAATTTCTTATTTACAGAAATGGGAGTAACTTCACAGTTAGCGAAAATGCCCATTTCAATATAAGCCTTTGATAACATTTTAATTCTTTTCCATTTAATTATAAGATTTTCTGAAAAGTCACCACGGCAATCCAAAATATACAAAGGCCAGTTACAATATTAAAACTCTATTTCAGAATACTTAATCATTTTGTTCATTAACATTCTTTCTAGATCCACTAATAAAGTCTCTTTCAAGCTGAGCTTAACCCCTAATGATTTCATGAACCCATCCATAGAGTTTTCTCAGTAACCATACCAAAGTATACTACCTTCTCTACAAATGATTTTTCAGCTTCCCATGCTATATACTTGGGATTCCTTGGCAGCCTCCCATCCAATTTCTAATCAAGTCTGACTCTGCTTAGCTTCCACCTCTGAAGCGTCTTGCTTTGAGGAATCCTTCTAGATAATGAGGGATAATATTCTATACTTACATACATGATCACTGTGAAGGATTCTGAATTGCCGCATTCTGGCTGTAAAGGTCAGGCTATAAATTGTACTGACTTTATGAGCCTTATGCAACATTTCTGAGGATTTATAACAGAGGTATCCAACCTGGGCAACTTTAAGACTTGTGGACTTCAATTCCCTGATATTCCCCAGCCAGCATGGAGAATGAAGTCCACGAGTCTTAAAGTTGCCAAAGCTGGGCATTGCTGGTTTATAACCTGCACCCTTCACTAACTATTGGAAGTCAAAAGTGGCCATATGTCTCTCTTTCCAGGATGCCCAGTAGATATGGCCCTACCATCTAGCTGCGTGTTCAGTTTCAATGTAAAAGATAACTTTACAAAGAGAGATTAATGTAGGGAATACCTCCACAAGAATAGAAAAACTTCAAGTCTTACCTCTAAAGGAACACAAAAGAAATTTAAAATCTTCTGTCCTCAACAATGATAAATTAGCTGAATCTACTTCAGTTGGGAAGTTTAATAGTGGAAAAAAGAAATGTGGAGATTCATGGCCATGGCTGACTTTCTTTTTTAACCGTACCCTGAGAACACCTCTAGTGCAGACATATGAAAGCATTTGTTCCTTTATTTTTTAAAGTATTGGGGATCTTTTCACAACCCAGTGCTCTCCTTTTATCCCTATTGTTTTCCTCACTGTCAAAACTTAGATTGAAATTTAAAGAATCTCTTAAAGAATTTGACTGAATTTGATTCTGATTTGGTCAGGAAACTATAAAGCAGCCTTTGTTGAAAATAATAAAGTGTGGCTCCCCATTTCTATCCCAATCCTGCTGGGAATTTTCCTTAGCCTGATACAATGGATACAGTTACACTAATTCTTGGCCACAATGACTTTCTTCAATTTGGGAAAATACCAAGTTAAGGAAGACTGGTATATCAAATCACACATTACGAATTGTAAATTACATTTAATAGTATGTAATATGTTGTAATAGTATGTAGTACACATGATATCCTATTTTATTATGCTATCTAAACTCAGGATTTCTGCAAGAATTACAAGCCTGTTTTACAATATTGTGGGACGGTGAAACAATTCCTGTTAATGATCATGAAAAAACAAAGACATATTTCATTTCACATAATTCTCAGAACTACCACATAACACCCTTCTCTTGATTGGCATGAATCTCCAAGATTTTTTTTAAAAAATACTTCTGAACAAGAGTGGATGCCAAAAACACTCAAAATATTTTAATGTTATTTTAATGTGACTTTATTTTTTGGTACGGCATATGCATAAGGAAACTTCAAAAGAAGAAGAAAGTTGTACTCTACTGGATAATAAGGCAGAATAAAACCTGTTGATCATCAAGAACTTGGAGCTGTCCATTTCTGTGCAGAACCAAGTTGATGGACCAATCTACTCGAGAAGGATTCTGTTTAAAATATAGCAGGGGTATGAAACTCGCATCGTCATGGCATCGTCACATGACGTATCGTGACTTTTTTCCCCTTTGCTAACCTGGGCGTGGCCAGCACGTGACACATCTGGCCTGCGGGCCGCAAGCTTGGCACCCCTGCAATATAGCAGATATCCTATTTCTAACAATACAGCTTGACACTCGTGAATAGCTTACACCAGGCCATGGCAATTGCTTGTAGGGACAGACTGAACCAAAATTAGCCAAATACATTTCATCTGAATGACTTGTCATCTGGTGGGCTGAGTGACATATACAGCCATAACTGGGTTAAAGGAATAAAGATGATTCAGATGATCATTGATAATTAGGATGTTGAACGAGCATAGCTATTCTGGAGGGTTTCCTGCATCCTCTTCTCTTCAACATCAAATATCCATTCTTTTGCCCGGCTTTTACAGTTTACTCTAGTTGTCTATTCTTTTCAAGGTTATAGCAACTCAAAAGAGACCCCTGCTGGATTGCTTACAAAATCCAGTCTCAACTCCAGTCAAACAATTTACACTTCCATTCAAACTTTTCACACCTTTCCACACTCTCCAACTTCATCAATAGTTCATGCTCTCCAAGATAGGCAGATAAAGAAATACAATTGATATTTCAGTGGCAAAACACCCTCACTCAAAATCCAGAAGTTCTGAGGGACGGACAAGACCACTATTTGATGGTAGGAAAAACTTTAATTAAGTATGCCTTTAGTTTTCTGGGAATGGCAATACCAGGAAGGGTTCCTTAGGGTGGAACCTCTAGAAAGCTTTGAAGGTCTTTAGATAGATTAGCCTTTCAAGGCATTTCTATCAACTCAGACATTTTCCGAACAAACTTGTTTTGCGTCTACAGGTGTTCAAAGTCAGGGTATCATTTCACGATGGTGAGTTCAGAACAATTATTCTCTTTTCACTTGCTCCTTAGATAGCCCCTGAACGCTTCACACAGCCTGAAAGAGGTTCCAAACCTATTTTACAGGTGGCCTCGGGTTTCTTTTTAAAGGGAGGGGGGAGATTTATCCTCAATACAATTCTAGCTAATTTCTCCTAGATAACTTCCAATCAGCCAATACATACAATCAATGTGTATGTATATATCTGTGTATGGATTTTTAAAAATAAATTTTAGCATTGCATGGTTAATAAACAGACCGAGTGCTACAAACTGGGATAAGTGTAGGTAATCCAGTTCAGGAATCCTAAACGGGTAATCCTTTGCATTGAGCTCAGCCTGACCAAGGGGTCAGGACTCGGTCGTTTATCCCTTTTTACCCAACTTCTCTGAGCTTCGCGTGATCTTTTCTTTCCCACCGAGAAACCCAAACCTTCAAGCGGATTATACCAATAGGAAAGAGCGAGTAGCGCGGCAAAACCGTGAAGCAGTTTCAACCCGCTTCGACAAAGCCGCCCGACTTGCGCGCCGGCTAAGACGGCGCTCCCTTCCCGCAAGCCGGGCTTCCACGTGCCCCGGATCTCACCCGGCCGAGCCGAGCCGCCCCGCCGTCGGGGGGCTTCGTTTGCGCGGCCTCCTCACCTGTCGATGCTGATCACGCAGAGGGTCATGATCGAGGCGGTGCAGCACATCACGTCCATGGCGATGAAGACGTTGCAGAAGACGCTGCCGAAGATCCACTCGCCGCCGATGAGGTCGGTCACGCTGACAAAGGGCATGACGGCCACGGCCACCGACAGGTCGGCCAAGGCCAGGGAGACGATGAGATAATTGGAGGGCTGGCGGAGCTTCTTGACGAAGCAGACCGAGATGACCACCAGGCAGTTGCCCGCGATGGTCAGCAGCGTGATGAGCGTCAGGGCGGCTCCGATCACCACTTTCTCCACATTGCCGTAACTCAGGATCTGCTCGCCGCACTGCGTGTCGTTGCCGGCGTCGCCAAAGCCCGGGCTGAGCGCGCTGGGACCGCCGATGCTGCTCCCGCCGACGCCTCCTCCGACGCCGCTGCAGACGCCTTCGCCTCCCCCTCCGGGGCCGACGGTGACCCCTTGCAGGAGTTTCCCGCCTATCCCTAAACGGGGCGGATTCAGCGAGCCAGAAATCATCCTCGCCCCGCCGGTGCCGCCCAACGGCCGGGGAGGCTCAGGCGCCAAGGAGTCCAGGGTGCTGCTAGCCAAGACGGGGCAGCTGCTGGCGCCGTGGCAGACGAAGACCATATTGAGGAGGGCTACCCACGAAGCCCACTGCCGCCAGCCCGCATGCCCGCCTCTCCACGCGGCGGCGGTTCCCAGCGCTCCGGCGTCCCCGGGTTGCTGCCAACCACGCAGCCAGTCGCCGGCTCCGGCCGCCGAAGCTGCGCCTCTCTCCGCCCGCTTCACCTGGAGCCGGAGATCGAGCCGCGCGCAGAGGCCAAGCGCCACTTCCCCGCCGCCGAGGGCTCTGGCATATTCTGCGGGGCGAACGGCGGCGCTGGGCGAGGAGATCCGCCTCCACAAGGGGCAGTGCGAGCTCGGCGTCAGCCCGGCTCCTTGGCCCGAGGGGCCAGGCTCGCCTCTAGCCGGGACCTCGCGGCGCGCGCTCGCCTTCGATTCGACGCCGCTGGCCGGAATCCCAAGTCGTGCCAGCAATCGGGAACTTTGCGGAGTGCAGGAGAGCGCTCGAGCGGAGAGTCCGTCGGCGCAGGCGGTGCGGAGGGGGGCGGTGGCGGAAAAAGCGCTCCCGGATGGAGGCTAATCCGAGGCGTATCTCCCCTCCGGACGGACCCCGAACCGGGGATCCGTTTCTGTTCCTGAGCGCATCGAGCGTGCGCTTCAAAAAGTCTGGAGCACCGCTCAGAAGGTTGCTTGCAAACAGACCTGGAAAGCTGCCTTTTCTTCGCCGCTCTCCGCTAGCCGGGCGGGTTTCTGCAGCCTCCTACGGGAGCCCTGGGTGTTTCCTGCGATTTATACCGGTTTTTCTTTACCTTCCTCGAATCGGTTGTTAACAAATAAGTGAGCCCCGCTCAGCTGGGCTTTCGGGTGGTGTCACAGGCAGCAGAGGAGCGGGGCGGACTCGCAGTTTGGATGCCGGAGTTCAAGCCGGCGATTTGATTCAAGCCTGGCTTCGTTTCTCTTCCCATCCAGCCGCACCTGCGGGTGGGGAAAGGACCCCCGTGGTTCTTCACGTTAGGCAGGGCGGGATTTGGCCATCTTTGGCCGCTTTCTACCAGCCCGTCCTATTCCCCTCCCCACTTGGATACGTTTCTTTAAATAGCGATTTCCTATTGGGGATTTCCAGTCCCTTCCTCCGGGTCTTCCCTTATTCCTGGAGCTGCCACTGCAGTGCAGAGATACTAAGCTTTTCTTTCTTTCTTTCTTTCTTTCTTTCTTTCTTTCTTTCTTTCTTTCTTTCTTTCTTTCTTTCTTTCTTT
>JANHFL010005534.1:84611-98734 GCA_032468155.1 Oxyrhabdium leporinum
TGTTTGCTGCTTTGAATTACTTATACAAATAATGATGGAATATAAATAAAGAAATAAATGATTTTTCTGGAGGATGGCAAGTCAGCTTCCCAATTTTTTAAAAGTTTTAACATATTTTGAAGAATATATAAATACAGGTGGAGTAGATAAATTGCCAAGCAACTAGAGAGGTAGGCACAGGCATACATTGGCCCTCTAGGTGGTACAAATACAATATTTTGAAGAGTAGATAGTCCTACAGATAGACAGTTCATTTAGTGACCATTCAAAGTTACAACAGTGCTGAAAAAAGTGACTTATCATTTTTCAGAGTTACGACCTTTACAGCATCCCCATGATCATGTGATCTAGATTCACTTGCTTGGCAACTGATTCATATTTATGACCATTGCAGTGTCCCATATTTATGATCACTTTGTGACCTTCTGACAAGCCAGTCAATGGGATAGCCAGATTCACTTAACAACGGGGTTAGTAACTTGCAGTGATTCACTTAACAATTGTGGCAAGAAAGGTCATAAAATGGGGCAACTCACTTGTGGTAGTAAGTCGGGGACTACCTGCACCACAAAACTTTATAGCACAGCATCCTATCAAAAGCATTTACTTTTTATGGCAATTATTTCCTTTAAAAGTCCATTCCATTTATGTTAACCATAAGCTACATCTTGCTAGCATGAGCTCTGCTGTTCTTGTACATCCTCTGCTTGGGGTTTCAGTTGGCATTTAGCTTGTCGAGGTTTGGTTTTAGCTACGAAGAGCTATCTAGTTTCAAAACAGCTTATAACTGTTCCATTTAACACATATATCAAACATTTATTTTAGAAACAATACTGACTCCATTTTGTTTGCATATGACAAATTCACATTTTCCCCTCTTTATTGATTTCTTAATCTTTTTAAAAGCCTAGTTCCCTGGGGTTGTCTCTAGAATAACTATCATAGCAGAGACCTTCCTACATACAATTCTCAAACTTCAGCCTACTAGCTCATGAAATTAGAAATCTATACAATGTATTTTTTTCACAGGCTAGCAGGTCTTCTTTCAGTTTCTGTAAAAACAATAAACTGTTTCCCACGCCATTAAAGACGGAAACAACTGTCACTTTCCTGAAGAACATACAAATACACAAATAACATTTTTCTTCTTCCTTTCCTTTTTTTAAAATAATAATAATAATAGTTTGCAGCTGTAGCTCCGAACATCGCACGCGCGCCGCTTCCTTTCGCGCTCTGCGAAAAAAACGAACACTAGCCAACTCTGGGCAAACTAAGTTTTTAGAAAAACTACATTTCCCAACATGCAAAGCACGTTAAAGGCGCAAGGCTTGTTTTCTTTTTGCTCCAGCGGTCCCCACGTGGATGGAAGATGGCCGCGTTTGCGGACCTGAATATCCTCTACTTGCCGGAGAAAGAAGCCTTGCAGAAGTTGGTGGAGGCTGCAGCGCACCGTGAGTTTAGATCGATACCTTCTATAAAGGCGAGGGAGGCCGGGGTAAGAGGAGATGGCTCCGCTATTTCCGAGTTTAATCGGAATCCATGAACTAGCTTAAACTGGAGATTGTGGATTTCCCTTTTGCCATTCAATCTCACCACCTTCAGATTGTGCGAATGGTTGTGTAGGGTTAGGAGGTCAAGAGGCAAATTTGCTTTCAATCTAAATAGAAATGGCACAAGCATCCCTTTTGGAAGATTGGAACAAGACGAGTAAAGACTCTTGAAATAAATTGTATTGTATGTGAAATGCTTTTGATTATTACCCTTTGCTGCCTATTTCCCCATTGTTATTGTTTTCACAGACTGAAGTGAAATGGTTATATGGGGGTTAAATTCTCTTCCTTAAAATAATAAATACTGAGGGACCATAATCTCAATTGATCTTTTAAAAAGGTTATTACTACAAGAAGCGAAAATCACAGCTCTTAGATCTCGTGTAAGCTAGAATAGCCTCAGGTATGTCCATTGAATTTGTGAAGATTTTAATATATATAGTAAAAATTTAAGAAAAAGCTAGATATGAACAAATCCAAATCTAGAGGTTTTTTTTAATGTGCATGTGTGTCTATATAATAATTTGAAGATTGTGTTAACTATTTCATGTATTTAATTATTTTCATCCAGCCTTTATTATTATTTTTATAAATAACTCAAGGCACCTCACATACCTAATACAACTTCCTCCTCCTAGTTTTTCCATAACAACTAACCTGGGAGATAGATTGGGCTGAGAGACTGACTGATGCCTAAGGCAGAATTGGAACTCCAAATCTCCTGGATTTAGCCTGGTGCTTTAAAGTTTTAATTTTAACTTTTTATCATCATTTGTTGGAATTGATACCTGCATAAAATCAGAACAGAAATACAGTATTTGACAAAGAGTGAGACATGACTTAACAACTGAACAACAAAATGCCAAGCATATAATATTGTTCAGGGCTCTTTTAGTTAATTACAAGCTAGTTCTTGATGCTCTGCAAAATGATTGTAAAATTTATTTGAAGCCTATTTGGTCTTCAGATAGAAATAATTTTGTTTACAATTGTGTGTAATTCAGTCCAAAGTCTCAATTTCTTTTGGTGCCTGAGAATAAGAAAACTATATGTATATTCATAAATTGTGTAATTGCAATTCAGAATAAGACAGAGGAAATCATCCGGTATACATGGAAAGCAGCATAAGGGTATCTTCCAGCTGCATCATCTAAAATGCTTTTTTTCCTTCTTTTTGAATATCCTGCTTCTCTTAATTAACTGTATTATGTTTTCTTTTTTAAGTTGGCTATTCAACTGTAGCAATCAATTATGTTGTCAACTATGAAGAAAAGAAAAAAGTAAGTCTTCTCTCTGAAACATTTATTCTTTATGACCTTATGTGATTGATGCCTTTGCAGTCTGTAGAGTGACTTCCTTCTACTAGGGTGAAGAGTGCTAGAGCAGAACAAACACAACAAGAGTAGTGTGATTTCTGTGCATTAGATAATCAATTTGCTTTATTTTACAACAAAAATGCATCTTCTTTAATGGCTAGAAAATTGACTAGGCAGACTTTGCTGGCTTTTTGATTTATTTATTTCTATTTCATATTTCTTAAGCACCCATCTCCTCAGAAGATGGGTTAAGAAGCTGTGGTTCTTTTTTTGGGGGGGTGGTGTTTACTGGACAAAAGATGGTGTGATATTTGTGTCTTTGCAGTGATAAATCTTTGTGTGGCAGCAAAATGAGTGTGGAGACAGTTGGAATTAGTCTCTGAACCAGCCTTGAAAATCTGAGGAAACAGCTACTAATAATAATGACTAATAATGACTAATTACTAAGAATACAAAGCCCCTATTTCAAAGAATTTTGACAGCCTTGCTTTGTATACAGTCTCTCTACCTGTGTTTTTCAAACTTGACAATTTTAAAATGTGTGGACTTCGGTTCCCAGAATTCTGTGTGGGGAATTCTGGGAATTGAAGCTCAAAGATTTTAAACTTGCCAGGTTTGAAAAACAGGCTTTGTACAGGTACTTCTTGCCAGTCAACCATTCGAAGATAACAATGGACATCCCAAGAGTTACTTACAACCCGTTTTCTAAGTTCTGAGGGCCTGTGGTCACATGTATTGGATTTTGGGCACTTGGTAACTGGCTCGCACAATTTTTGTCATTTTTTATGACAAAAGCACAATTTTTGTCATTTTTTATGAGTGCCTAATATTTACCATATTTTTCGGACTATAAGACGCACCAGACCATAAGATGCACTTAGGTTTAGAGAAGGAAAACAAGAAAAAAAAACTTTTTGGCCTCCGCACTTCCCGTTTTTGCCCCCCACCCCGGGTCCCAGAAGCACTCTGCAGATCAAAAATGGGCTCGGTTTTTTGCCTCCCAAACCCTCTGTCCATCCCGTTTTTGCCCTCTCTAGCGCCCAGAAGCCTCTGGAGGCCGCCACCGGTCCCATTTTTGCCCTCCTCGGCATCAGGGAGGCCAAAAACAGGACCCCCGGAGGCCTCCGAAGGCCAAAAGTGCTTCTGGACTCCAGAGAGGGCATAAACGGGACACGTGGACGGTTTGGGAGGCCAAAAACAGGCCTGTATTCGTATAGACATTTTCACTCACATTTTTGGGAGGAAAAAGTGCATCTTATAATCCGAAAAATACTGTACTTCCTATTTCTGGCAAAAAAAAACACCCACTGGAGAAAACAGACTCACTGAACAACTGCAGTGTTTGCTTAACAACTGTGATATTTGTTCAACAACAACCACAAACAAAGGTCATAAAATCCGCCATGGTCATGTGATACCTGCCACAATTTGCCACTGTAATTCTTGGCTCAATTAGGTTGTAAGTTGAGGACAATTTGTACAGAGTCTCTTACATGCACATTCACATGCATACACATACCATTGTTGTGATAGAATTAATCTCAACTAGAGATGATGAAAGATAAACTTCAGGATGTTCAGAGGGCACTAATTTGAAGAAGGGCCAGCCAGTTAACGACTGTCAGTGTCTGCATCATCCAAATCATTGAATCATAAGGCTACACATAACTCGGGTGGCAGCTGAGCTGCATTTTAGGCTTTTAAGAACTCAGCAAATATCTAGTTTGGCAAATAGAATACAGTAAAACTAAAAACAAAGTCATATGATGAGCATGCTTGGCTCATCAGCATTTTTTTCAATCTTGCTGGTTGCAGTGAGCAAAAAAATGTAAGGAAACAGCTGGGTTTTGTGAGATTCCAGGTTCATGAATGTTGGTTAGTTGATGCCCATTGTGGGTTGTTAATATTTCCTTGGATAAGTCCAGTGCATTCATTCCAGGCCTTCATAGATGTGTATAGAATTCAACTGTAGAAAAAAATATTTCTCTTGCTTATTTGTCCTATAACTGAAGCCTAAAAAACTATTCAGTGGTTTGCAGAATTGATTAATACAGATCAACCATTGATGGCTTTGAAAAGAAAGTGAGGCTATTGAAATAGCTCATAGTGTCAGTTGGCTTCTTTGTTGTTTATTTCACAAACTTTTTTTCGGTATAGCTTTGCATACAAGTTATCTGAGGGGCTTTTTTTTTCTGTTGATGGATATATTTGTGACTTTTACCCCCTTTATATCTGTTCCTAGGAAATTGTCAAGCCAATAACTCCCGCAGAACTGTTTTCATCCTTGCCTCTTGTACAGGTATGCTTATGTATTTAAAGCCATTGTATTATGAAAAGCAGATATCACCTGGTAGGCTTCATTGAGACTGCGACATTATTTTTCTTCCTTGAAAGAAATTCCATTAACTTTCATGCCCAGGAATTATGGTCTGGTTACACACAGCAAACAGGCGGGATGAACTGAATGTGCTTAGAATGTGGAAGATATGACTTAAAAAAAAAGTTGCTCAGAGTTTTTGTGATTGAAATGATATGGAAGCATTCAGAATAAGCTAATTGCTTTATTTAAACATCCCTGAAAATCCAAACTTAACCATCTGAGAAGATCCTAGGTTAGCTGGTTCCCTCTTATATTGTTCCTGATTTAGTACTTGTTGCTTGTATGTACGCTGAGAGCTTATGCACCGGAGACAAATTCCTTCTTTGTCCAATCACACTTGGCCAATAAACTTTTCTGTTTGTATGGAGATAGTTGTTTTTTTTTAAAAAGAATATTTTTCCCATTCAACTTATAGTTGTATGCAATCCAATCCACTTCACCGTTTCATGTAGCTTCATTTGGCAACCTGCATAGTACAGCTGCATGGATTATTTGAAAGAGTTTTTTTGCCTTGTGTGTGAGGACAAGGGAAGCATCATAATTTCCAAAAGGATCGGTGGGAATGTGCCTGAGAGGCAGGGGGAAAAGCCATTGAGCGGACAGCTGACAAGTAAAAGAAATCTCAGCCCACAGAAGGATGGAGTGTGTGAGAAATGTTTCAGAAGGGACCCTCCATATTTTAAAGAAAGGAAGAGGAAGAGAAGGGAAACATAATTTCAGTCATTCAAGATTCTTTTAATGCAGGGGTGGGGAACTATGGCTCTTTCATGACTTGTGGTCTTTTAACTCCCAGAATTCCTGAGCCAGCCATGCCAGATCAGGAATTCTGGGAATTGAAGTCCACAAGTCATAAAGGGGCCATAGTTCCCCACCTCTGTTTTAATGTAATCTTACAATAAAGATAGAGCTAGTATACATGCTTATACTTCTTGCCTGGACTACCTTGCAGGGCATAATTGGCCGCTTTTCCCCCTAGGTGAGCATCCATCCTACTGGTGGAAAGCAGCTGAGTCCCGCCTTCCAGTGGATGTTTCCCTTCTGCGATACATTTTGTGAATTAGAGGCTTTGCACAGACCTAGTGTTTTGGTCAGATTTATGTCTAGGGTCATGATGGGGAACTCTAAATGTTTTCCAAATTAAATCATACCCAGACAAAGCAATTCCAGGGAGGCTTTGAATCCACTAAATTACATAATACATTTTAAGCTGTTAGTCCCCAAGATGCCGGATCTGTTTCCCATAGGTACTAGAGAGAGTATTTGGGACATTTTAATTTAAATATAAATTTTATTGATATGAAACAAAATGACCTGTGGTTGTTATTATTCCTGATTTATTTGATATTCCCCTCTTCTGTCACATTCTAAGGAGGATTCTTGCAAGACTCTGAATTTGTACCTTTAGATCCTGGGTGGTCTTCAACATTTATTTGGTTTTGTTTTGTATGTTTTACTCTGATGTTATCTGCTCAGAATCCATTAGAACTGAGGCAAAATGTAAATATGGAAACTAAATAAAGTAAATAACTCTGGCACAGAATGCCCTGAGGCTGATGCTCAGTAGCTGTCAATTCAGGTATGGTCTATTTAGGATATTCCCCTCATAGAAAACTTGGACTCATCCCAGGCAAGCATTAGGCTGGTGTACTGGAAGTCTGAACTATTTATGGGCAGGATAATTTAATTTAATTTTTGAATGGTCCGGCCCTTAAGGTTAAATGAAATTCATGCATACCTGTGCTTGTGGAAGAATTGTGTAAAGAGTAAGGAAGATGACCTTGATGGAAGTATCCAGAAACCATTACTTAGCCAAAAGGAACTGAAACTTTTTTTAAAGCCCAGATAACATTAGGAAGTGACTGAAGCAAACATCTCCAAAATTCATTAGTGTAGGAGGAAGAGATACAACACATAATCAGATCTGCAAAATTCTCTTATTATAGCCCATTTCAATAAAAGTAGATTTAGCTTTCCTGTGGAGTTGAACTCCTGGTCTGGTCTACCTAGTGGGAATGGCAAGTTCCCTGAATTATACCATTTAAACCAAAGCCAAAATGGATGAGAATGAGATACCACTGATGGGGCTGGTCCTATCATTATGTAAAATAAATCAGTTGTCCCTGTTGGGAAGTCTCCAGGCTTGTGTGTGGTAGGAAATGATCAAGTAGCTATTGGACAGATTAGCTGAGCTATTCCTCCTCTGCCCAGCTTTTTAATTATTGTACCTTTATTGTTTATTTTTATTGTTTCATTGCTTTGCTATTATTTTTGCATTTTGTTTTATTATTATTTTTCTGTTTTACCGTTGTAATCTGCCCAGAATAGCCCTACGGCAAGATTGGTGACAAGTTGATTCAATCAATCAATCAATAAGAATGACCACTTAGAACCAGAAGGGTGGGAGTCAAGATGGAAGACAATTGTGTGATTAAACCACACCCCTTTTTATATGTGCTGCAAGTGTGACATATAAAAAGGGGTGGAGCTACATTGTCAGCATCATCTTGTCCTGTTTTAGTTCTCCAGAAAACATTAATGAGCAGAGCAATTTTAAGGAATCTTTAGCTTATACACACATATACACACATAATATATTTACTCAATAACAGGAGTGGAAAACAAATTGAAAAGTACAGTAGTAAATGATAATGCAGAAAATGAAACAAAATAAATCTTAAAGTAATTAAAATGTCAAACACCACCACCTTTATTAAAAATAGCCTACTATAGGGGTGTCAAACTTGCATCGTCATGTGACATATCACGACTTTTTTCCCTTCGTTAACCAGGCGTGGGCATGGGCAGTGTGTGACGCATCTGGCCCGTGGGCCGCGAGTTTGACAGCCCTGATCTACTACAACTGAATAATATTGATTTATTTATTAATCAAGTTAATATAGTCTCCTCATCTCACAGATGACTCTGCCTAAAAGCTTAGTGGTACTTTCCTAGCTGTGGCATCAAAACGATTGGAGGTTGTAAAGTAAGACAAGAAAGTTGTGGACTTTCTTGTCGTACTTTACAGAGTAAAGTAACACATAGAGCCGTGTTTGCTTTTAAGGTGGGCCATCTGATTAAGAATCCTAGAAGAGACAGGAGGTGCCGTAGGTTTTCTGAATTAAGAAAAGGGCACGTCTCTGTGGTGATGAAGATTTGTGTAGGCTCCTATTGAGAATAAAGTATCCTCCTTCAATAATGAGTAGGCGTCTTGTTGCCTAGGTTTCTTTTCTCACAGGTTTTTCTTTACAGGGGAAATCCAAGCCAATTAAGATTTTATCAAGGCTGACACTAGTGGTTTCTGATCCATCCCACTGCAACGCTCTAGTAAGTTTTGCAAACTGCTTTGCTTCACAATCCTTTGTTAAGGAAGGGGTGTGGGATATGTCTTGCCACTTGGTAATAAGAGGGAATAGCTGAAGGCTGTTTTCGCTTTCTCATACTGGTGACCAGTGGAACTCTATTCCACGAGAAATAGGAAAGGGTAAATTTTAATTTATTATTGTTGTTGCTGTTATTATTATGGTTAATCTTCAATTTGATTCACAGTCTGGGACTGTTAAAAACAGTTCAAGTCCTAACCAAGACCTAAGTAACGCCTGCGTATATAGGCAGTTCCGAGTAGGGTGGTTACTTGCAAAGTCAGGATATTCAGGTGTACTAAGTTCAAACTTTCCATGTATCTAGGCAGCCCTTTAGGTATTGCTCCAAGGGATGATGATGATGATGATGATGATGATGATGATGATGATGATGATGATGATGATGATGATGATGATGATGATGATGATTGGATTAATCATAGTTCTAGTCCTGCCTCAGATATGAAGGCTGGTTGGATGACTTTGGTTCAGTTATTCTCTCTCAGCCCAACTTACCTCATAGGATTGCTGTTGTGGGGAAAAGAGGATGAGGAAGGAGGAAGGATTGCTGCCTTGAGTTATTTATAAGAATAATAAAAAGTGGGATAAAAGTAAATAGAAAAAATAATGTAAAGAACCTCTGATAGAGTTCTTTGGAAATATTTATATTTTCCCATTTTAAACTTTTTAATTTTATTTCTCAAAACATTGTTTAGAATAATTACTTATATTGTATGAATCCAAAATATTTATTTATTATACAGTATTTTCTGTGCGCTCACCTATAATCTGTGAATCTGTAATTTGGACATATAAGCACTTTCAGGTGTGTTTTTTAAAGTCACAAGACACTTTATTTTAATATATCAGGTATGTTACTAAAATAGGAAGTAATACTTTTGCAAGTATTCATATAAAAATTATACCAAGTCATTTTGTGGTGATTTTTTTATTCACTTAGCAATTCTATATGTGCAGCTTCTAAAATGAACATAATATCTTTCTCATATAAATTAATTTTGGGGCAACTTGGTGATGAGGATGAATTGCTTTATGAATAATCTGTAATATTTACCGTGATCAATTTATCTTTGATCCATATAGTGAGTTTAAAAAAACATAGAGTAGTCCCTAATCTGGGGTTGCTTCATGTTGTTTCAGTAATGTTTTAAACTTTTTTTATCACATCTTTATTATTTTTTTATAAATAACTCAAGATAGTGACTCATTAGAGATGTTCTGGGTTTATTTTGAGTAAATGAAATCCTAAGAGTTTGACAAAGGGTCTTTGTTCCAGTTGATTGATTTCACAGTGCTAGCAACAGCTTTGATATTGAATGGAACAGCTTATAAATGCAGTCTGTTGTTTGGCCACTGAATTACTCAATATTTGTGTGTGTTATATAAGACACAAGCATTCTTCCTTTTTAATCTGATAACAGGTTATATTTTGTTTTGGTTTTTTGTTTTTCTATACCCAGAGAGCGACGTCCACAAATATCAAATATTATGACATTTTCGCAGTATTTCCTAGGAATGCGAAACTCTTTCACGTAAGTGGGCCTTTTCCTGGCATGGGAACTGAAATGTAAATGACAGGGCAAAGGAAGAAAGATAGGGTGAAACTTTGCTTGCT
This sequence comes from Oxyrhabdium leporinum, assembly GCA_032468155.1. Lineage (NCBI taxonomy): Eukaryota > Metazoa > Chordata > Lepidosauria > Squamata > Cyclocoridae > Oxyrhabdium > Oxyrhabdium leporinum. Next base: position 94,853 of record JANHFL010005534.1, read on the forward strand.
AATATCAAGTACAAGTAAGCCTTGGGTTATGATCCTAATTGTTGCTGGCAATTTCCACTACTAAGCAAAATGATTTTTAAGCAAAACCTCACGTGGCTGTTTCTGGAGAACAAAATTTACATATTTTTTTGTTGCACTGCCACTGAAAATCACCTAGCAATTTGCATGGCAATTAAATATTGTTAATACAGTTGCTCTCCAGTCATGTTATTAATTATTTCTAGATACCAGGGCAGTGGAGGGGAGAGTATTGGTGGTGGTGCATATAAAATTTGCAAGATGGCAGACACAGACCCGCAAACAAAGGCCTGGCTCTTTCCCATTTGCTTGAAGCTTACATTTAAAAAAAACAAAACAAAAAAACACCCCAGAGTTCCTAATTATAGAAATCCTATCATGTCTAGCTATGGTTGTTAACACACACACACACACACACACACAAACGTAGCTGCCTTCTGGGAGTGTTATCACAAATCAGCCAGGAAGTGGGGCTTTTGCATAGCATCTGTCCTAGAGCTAACAATCCACTCTTCAGCAGATGGCACTCTTGCTTTGATTATGGAGAGTGAAAATTGCCATTTAAGTCTCGTAATAGTAATAAAGGATCTTTCCCTTTCTTTATCCAAAATCTATTGTTTATATTTCTACAGGATATAGAAAAAAAATCAGGGCCTTTGTCCCCAAAAAGTTTTTGCACCATATTTGATCTTGGTGAACATTGGGTTACAGTTTTGTTTTTAGTGGGAGCTTTTTACTATTTCTAAGAACCCTTTCAGAAGACTGGCTCTATTTTTCTGTGCTGATTTTTTAAAAATTCCTCTTTTTGAAGAATGATAAGAATAAAATGTCAGAGAATGGCAATATGTATGTGGCAATCAACTTTATAAAGCTCGTAAGAGACTCACGGGAAACCAAAAAAGATTTTTTTTCCAATCGTAGCTAACAATAGCAACCACCAAAAGAATTATTTTCCCTAGATTAGAATGCTGATTAGGAAAGGATTTTTGTATCAGGTGACTTGTGAACTAGGTCCTACCACTGATCACAAATTTCTGGGCTAATCCTGTGTGCAGAAGTACAACCTTCTATCATTAGTGAATTAAACTCTGCCTTCACAAGAATGTAGAGGAAGTATCACAAAAGTCAAGTCAACAGCTGCATCAGGTTGGGTGGGGCTGGGAAGCAGATGGAAGTTGGATTGTTTATAGCCTGTTTTGCAGTAGAAGATTTGAGACTCCAACTTTGTGTAATATAACTTGGTCTTTGGATATAGTCCTGCTAAATATTGATCCCATTGGAAACACAATTATCATTTCTGCATGGAACAGTTTCTTTTAAAGTGTATTGTCTGACCATATGCTTTCATAATGATAATTTAGGTGGCATGCACAACCTTAGATGTAGACTTGGTGTGTGTTGATGTGACAGAAAAGCTGCCCTTCTTCATCAAGAGACCATCTGTCAATGTGGTAAGGGAGTCCTTTAATAAGCGTCTTGACATTTCCCTTTACTGGTTATGAGGTGGATAGAAACTAACACATTACTGGCTGCTTTCATATGTAACAATAAACCTTGTTGTGATTGTCAATGTTCAATTCAACACTACATCTTAGAATAAATTGCATGGTATTTTCAATAACTAACTTCATTTAGTAGCCAGAACTTGTTGTAGCTTACAAATTCTGGCTTGTTTTGTTTGTCATTTGTTATCAAAGTTACTGGAACCGGTCTGGTATCATGTTTCAGGCAATCGCTTCATCCTAGGGGCTGTCTCTTTTTTTCCCTATCTGTCACCATTTAATTCAACTGATGGTTATTTTTCTCTTTCTTGTAAAGGCAATAGAGCGAGGAGTCTACTTCGAACTTATTTACGTTCCTGCCATCAAAGACTCCACAATGCGACGGTACACAATCTCGAATGCCTTCAGCCTGATGCAGATCTGCCGTGGAAAGGTGAGATCAAAAAACAAGGAGTGTTTGCCCCATGTCTTCCATCACTAGAATTTCCAATTATCTGGTATGAATTAATGTAACGTAACTTACTTATCCCTATATTTTGGAACACTGAGGGGTGCAGAGGTAGGGGATTTGAAAACGTCAAAATGGTGGCCAGACCATGCAACCAAAGCCTCAGCCGTTCTAATGTGTTGACATATGCACAAAGGATTGGGGCTTTGATCATGGAGTTGCAACCCTCATTGTGATTTTTTTGTTCCACCCTACTCCTCTGTAGGTGCCCCTGCTACAGCAATGATAATAAATGGATTCATCAGCAGCCCTCTGTTCAATAAGTCCACCTAATCTGTGTTAAACGAAGAGGAGGACAAGTTGCTTGTTATGGCTTTGTACCTGAAAAACTAGCAAAATCCTGAAGGAAATCAAATGTCTGTGGAGATTCTCAATCATCCAGATCAGGAGTGTCAAACTCAATTTCATTGAGGGTCGCATCAGGGTTGTGTTTCACCTTGAGGGGCCAGGGGCATGCAGCCAGGGTGGGCATGGCCAGCTCGATGTCAATCATCAAGGCTCTGTTTTCAGCCATGATGGCCTCCTGCAGCCCTCTGCCAGCGAAAACAGAGTTTGTGGAGGCTGCATACGGCCTCCCCAGGCTCCATTTTTCCTGGCAGAGGACTGCAGGAGCCGTTGCGGTCAAAAACTGAGCCCAGAGAGGCCGCACACAGCCTCCCCGAGCTCAGTTTTGCTGGCAGAGGGCTGCAGGAGGCCGTCGTGGCCAAAAACATAGCCCAGGTGGGCTGTGTGCCGCCTCCCCAGGCTCCATTTTTTCTGGCAGAGGCACAGCAGGCCAGTCCTTCGCTGTTTCCAGGGCAGCCCATGGGCCAGATCTAAATACCCTGTGGGCCAGATCTGGCCCATGGGCCTTGAGTTTGACACCTCTGATCCATATCATGGTTGTCCAAAAGACACTTTTCAAAAGGCAACTGAGCTTTCTTGGGTTTTTTTCCCTGAAAATATTTCACTTCTCCAAGAAGCTTCTTCTCATCCAAGGAGCGAAACATTTCCAGGGAAAAAAAACCCAAGAATGCCCAGTTGCCTTTTGAAAAGCATTTTTGGGAAGGAAATCAAAGAAAATATCTAACCAGTGAGCTGTGTACAGGGCCTTTTGGCGAAACACAAGGTGCAGTGGCGGCTTTGAGCACTGTCTACCAAAAAATGGGAAGATTGCAATTAGTGCCTATGCATGTATAAATATGGGCATGCCCCCAGTCCCCTCAGGGATGCTGCTAGAAATTTCTGAAAAAGGAATAAAGTATTTGTTTCTCTTCCAACAAAGTCGCCCTGATTTCCTCCACTGGTGCCAGAATGAATTGCCAGAACTTTACTTAATTGTTATGTTTATATATACACAATTAACAGGACAATCTTTAATCTTAAAGAAAAGGAAAATTAAAAAAAATAAAAATTCAGAGAAAGGAAGAAAAAACCTTACCTTAATTTTATATGGTTATTTTATATTTATATTTTTATATTATAGGTTATATTATAAAATATAAGGTAGACTCACCAGCACTTTATTGTTGTTACTGAAACTTCAGGATAAAGTTGCACAAGTCCCTGGGCCCCACATGACTCCCTAAAATCCCTCTTCAAATTCCTGCTGGATTAAGATTTCTCATGGGGAGAAAGGGAAACTTCTGAAATGCTTGAGGAGTAATCTCATTAATGGTATTGTTTTAATTTAACATTGAGTTTTATTTAATATAATGGGGTGACTTACCAGATTTAGGTTTTGTAATTTCTTTTAATGAAATGGACACAACATTAAAACAAAAAAAAAGGAAAGGAAAAGGAAGGAAGAAAGGAAGGAAAAGAAAGAAAGAAAGAAAGAAAGAAAGAAAGAAAGAAAGAAAGAAAGAAAGAAAG
>JANHFL010005534.1:98834-116079 GCA_032468155.1 Oxyrhabdium leporinum
TCCTCCCAGAGGGGAGCAACAGAAACAGACCATGAAGTGGGTGTGTGGGGTCTCTAACAATGCTTTGAGCTCTAAGCACATAGAGCTTATAAGCAGTATTCTGAATAACAGGAAGCGAGCGTCCTATAATCTTCTCGGCTGTCCTTACTGCTCTCTGTATGGACTTTCTGTCTGAGGCGCTGCTGCCACCAAACCAAACAGTGATGCAGTTTGTTAAAACCCTCTCTATCGTGCCTCTGTAAGAAGTGGCCAGGTCAGAAGGAGAAAGATGTGCTGTCCTCATCCGACGCAAGAAATGCAGATGCTGGTTTGCACGCTTCACTAAGGATGATGTGTGGAGAGATCAGTTCCAATTGTTCAGATTCTATTACAAATACTTTGGCAAAAATTGAATATTTCTTTATCTGGGAGAAAACTGATGTTGTTACATAAAGTCTTGACCATTTAAGTGGTAATTACTTGATACAGCTTGTCTCCCATCAAAATTAATGAACCGTTTGATGGTTGGCGGAAGAAGGCTTCTCATGTATGGTCCAACTATTGACTCTCGGAGTGCGGTGCTTTAGAAAATTCTTAAGTATGCAATTGCAATTTATGATCTGCATCTGTATTCATCTCTTCTCCCCCCCGCCCTTCTGTTGTAGCCTATCCAATTGCGAAGTCCTTATGATGTGGCTAATTTGTATCCTTTTAAAACAAACCAATAAAGCCCCGAACTGTGAAAGATGCTATGATACATACCTGGGGAAAAAAGGAACAATTTGGCATAGAATAGCATCTCTTCCTTGAGCAATGTAAAAAATTTGGAAAGGAAATGGTACTCGAAACGTGGCCAGCAAGATACTAGACCCACCGTATGACTGATGTGTCAGCAAAACAGGATAGAAAAAAAAACAAGAATCTGCCTTTCATTGATGAAAACATGTTTATCTTGTGAGACAAGAAGAATCCTTAATAAAAATTGCAGAGGTTGGTTGTTCGGCCTTTCAGAAAGCAATGGCAAGGCAGCTGTTTCGACCAACAGCCGAGCCGTCCTTCTTCATGGAGGTGAGTCCAAAGAGTGATGAGCTTTGTACAGATAGTCCTTGACATACGACCACAATTGAGCCCAAAAATTTATGTTGCTAAGTGACCCAGTTGTTAAGTGATTTTTGCTCCATTTTACAACCTCTCTGGCCACAGTTGTTAAGTGAATCACTGCAGTTGTTAAGTTAGTAACACGGTTGTTAAGCGAATCTGGCTTCCCCACTGACTTTGCTTGTTGGAAGGTCGCAAAAAGTGATCACATGGCCCTGGGACACTGTACCCGTCATAAATACGAATCAGTTGCCAAGCGTCTGAATTTAGATCACGTGGCCATGGGGATGCTGAAATGATCATAAGTGTAAAAAACAGTCATAAGTCACTTTTTTCAGTGGTGGTGTCACTTCGGATGGTCACTAAATGAACTGTTGTAAATCAAGGACTACCTGTATTATAAAATTAGTGCATTACCAATATTGAAGATGTATGATACAAAGATTATTGTACAATCTTTCCCTCCTTTGTTCCATTTGTCACCTCCAGCAGCTATAATTACTGGAGAAAAAAAAACCATAGTTTTCTTTTTAAAAATAAGTTTTATACTGTTGGTTTTCAATTGTTGTTTTATTCCATTATGATTTGGTTGTTTTATATGGTCTTTGATTGCAAGAAACTCATATCTATCTTCATTTGGAGGATTCTAGGTTAAAAAAGGTTGTCCTCTCCTATTGTTCTGAACAGGCATTTGATTTGTAAGCATTTTCTTGGATTAACTATAGTCCTTCGCCATATAAGTGTAGATAACCAAGAAGATAAAGGAGTGATTTGTACCAAGCAAGCTTCTGGGATTTTAGGATGAGATAATCTACCCTGGCCCACAGTTTCTATTTTAGGGCGGCTTATATAGGAAAGAGTTGGATTCATTATGGCTTAATACCACACTATTGCATGTGATGCCCCAAAATATTGCAATGGGTAATTCAGTTCCATGTTGCATTGGCTAGATCAGGGGTGTCAAACTGGTGATCCGCGGGCCGTAAGTAAGTTCAAGCGTAGGCCACGCCCACCCCAGTTCTGTGAAGGGAAAAAAACATTGTGATACGTAACATGACGGCAATGTGATGCGGCGAGTTTGACACCTGTGGGCTAGATTGTCTGCAGTAGAACCAAGTTCTTACAATCATACATCTCATACTTTTCCACTAGTGTGGTTCGTAAAACATGCTTCTTTAATTCTTCATTCTTCTTTAATTGAAGAAGCCAGGAAGACCGCCTGTGGAGTGGTGTATACAGTGAAGAAACCTCAGCCTCCAGAAGAAGACGAAGATGATGATGATGATGATAATGATGGTGCTCCACTCAGTAAAAAAGCCAAAACAGATTTGTGAATTACAAGTTTACCTCTCTGATACCCATCATTATCCCAAACCTCCAATGCTGTCTTACCTTAGGATAGCAGATGAAGAGGAGGAATCTTATCACTAAGTTGACATGAGTATCTACTTAGGTGAATTCTCTGTATGGACCTTAGGAGAAATAGATGATGCTCCTTGAATATTGACTGGTGAAACATGGTAATACAACATTTGAAAGAAGTGGGAGAACTTGTCTATAGCTCTGCTGCCTTTTATAATAAATATATCTTATCAAATTCAACTTTCACTATCCGTTTGCCCACTCTAATGACCAAAACAAGAATTGATATTCTACATATGTAACCTAATTTTTTTTAATTGTGTTGGCTTTTATTAATCTGACTACATATGCTTGCTGAAAATCATTACAGTACTGTAATTTCATCACAGGATTATGATGTTAACAGAAGTTCCACATTTGAGTTCCTGATTACAGAGTTATTAATACTGTTAATAATCATTTGAAGAAATTGCAGCCTTAGCTATGAGCAAAGGTTCTGTCACTTTACTCATAGCTATAATAGTGGCGCATCCAGATTATTTGTGCAATTTAACTAGAAGAACTGTCCTATCTGTCAGCCTTGGAAGTCATATATTTAATTTAGAAGCTATGAGGCTGCCACATTTAGTGCCTGGGAATTTGGAAGGGGAGAATTCATAGAGAGTTAGAAGATTAGGCACAACAACGTTCTTTAGTAGAGAGTCAAGGACATGTTACCCTGCACCTGGAGAGGAGTGTTTGGAGGAATGGCTCCAGTTGGGATGGCAATTGATTGGACCATGTAATGGATGATGGGTGTGGGGAGATGGATCTTTAATTTTCTCTTGGGGAGGGAAAACCCGGAACCCTCAGTTTCGTGTTTTTGCAGATGTGCCAATATGACTTCCTCAATAAATTCTTACTTGGATGAATCTGGTTTCTGAATGGACAATGGGGAGTTTTATTGGAACGCTGACATCCTGGGTTGAGAAGTAACCAATTTGCTTCCAGGTCCAACTCAAGGTGCTGGTCCTTCATGGCTTGGAATCAGGATATCTGAGGGACCATCTCTTGCCGATCACATCTACCCGACCCACCAAAGCGGGGAGTCAAGGAATGTTGTGGGTGCCATCCCCTAGGGAGATATACCTGGTGGACCCCAGAAGGAGGGCCTTCTCCATGGTGTCTCCCTCTCTTGAACATCATTGCCCCAGAGATTAGAATGTCCCCCAATCTGACACTCTTCTGGAAGGCACTAAAGAGCTGGTTCCGCCAGCCGGCCTGAGGAACACAGAGCAGGATGGAGCCCATTATGTGTTGTTGCTGGGGTGGGGGGTTATTTTATTAATTTATCATATGATTCTTTTATTAGTTTTGTTTTTTATATAATGTTTTAATTTACTTGTAAGCCACCTTGAGTCTCCATGTGCGAATAGGTGGCAATGTAAATCTCCCTTTATATGCTCTTGCCAGCTGTAGTACAAGACAAAATGAGGTGAGATCAGAGACAATGTATTTACCTGAAAAAAAGGCAATGAACATGTAATATAGTACATGTTTGGAAGACTTGTTTGCCCATTTCCTTCTTATTTTACAAATGTTATATGTAATTCTGCCTTTTCATTTCCAATTATCCTTCTAATGACTTTATCACTTCCTGGCAAGATGACAATAAAACAGTGTTCTAGAAGCTCCTAAAGGATTACACTAAATAGAGAATCTTAAGTAGATGTCACAGTAACAGTTCTTGGTTCAAGACTGCAGTATATACAGTAGATCTCAGATGTGAGTTAAAAGATGGTTCTGTTCAAAAAATGTTGGGTAGAAGGAAGATACTCAGATATCCAGCATATCAGGAAACCAAAGCTGGGGACAGAAGGTTCAGTATCCCACTGCACGAATGCTTCTGACTATGACCAAATCGGGTTCCAACCCAAAAAATTCACAAAATTTTTGAATCTGGTCACAAACACTCAGGTGGCAATCAAACACGACCCCTGACCCAGAAATCCCTGAAGACGAAACATTAGAAGACGAAGAAGTCACCAAAGTTGTGGAACGAATTATGGTCGTGATCAGAGGTTCTATTGTATCTCCTGCGGCCTCTCTGCTCTATATTGCTCCTTCAACTTTCTGCTCTGTGTCTGATCAGAACACCACAGGCAATCTATAGCACAAAGATTGTGCTATCGTCATATGTAATTAGACCTAGACAACAAGCTTGTGGAAAGCAAGGAGCAGTTGTTCAGGATCCAGGTTTGCCAGTATTGAGGCCATTGGGTAGCTCTAGCCCTGAAACCAGCAATCTCAGTAGTAATTGCAATATTGGTCAAGGGGCTTGCAATTTGATTACATGTTTCCTGCTTCCAAAACATTTCAGGTAAATTTTGGAAGTTTCATAAAGTTTGAATTAGGGCTTTATTGTTTCTATGTCCGTACAATAACACATTTGTGCTATTTTTGGAGGGGGATAAGTTATGTCACATAAAGTGGTGACGAATTGGATATAGCCAAAGAAATAACAGGAGATAAAAGAAAAGGAAGTTTAACTCTAGTTTATACCAACACCATTCACTGTATCCCTCTGTATGTTTCTGTTATTGCAAACCATTTCCCCCTCCACCGTCATATATTGCTTTTACTCTCCTTTTGAGGATCTTATCCAAGTTCATATAGCTGCAACTTTTAGCAATAGCATTTAGACTTATATACCACTTCATAGTGCTTTACAGCCCTTTCTAAGCAGTTTACAGAGTCAGCATATTGCCCCGAACAATATGGGTCCTCAGAAGGATGGAAAGCTTGACCCAGTTAGGATCGAACTGCTTGCAGTTGGCAGAATTAGCCTGCAATACGGCATTCTAACCACTGCACCGCCATGGCTCCTTTTATTGGACTTCACCTCAACCTATACATTCATTCAAATTCATTAATTCTTTCTACATGGCCAAACCATCTCAACATGCTGCTTTCACACTGGTTACTGGTCACTCACCTTGTATTCAGTCTGCTTTCATTCAGCACCCATTCAAAACTGCTGTGGGTTTTTACCACTCATAATTACAGACTCAACAGTACGTGTCTATCGTGGTGGCAAGCCATGATTTATTTAACTTTAATTATGAATGCATCACCATTGGCTTTGTTTATGTAACTTTCTTAAGCCAGTAATGATGGTATAATACCACAATTTACTTCAAATACTAAAGCCAGAGCTAAATGGTATCATAGTTTGGTGCAAAATATTGATCCAATCAGTGTCAATTTGAGGATTGGCCACCTGATTTGAGAAGGCAAAGATTCTTCCTAGTTTATAACCTCTAATGCTTATCTGAGAATTAGCAAGCACTTTTTTGTTAGCTGATGGAACAGATAACAATCTTTAGACAAATAAATAAAAGTATTCAGGCAGAACAAGCCATTCTCTTATTTAAATCTTAAAGGGAATTTAATACAAAATGTACATAAAAAGCCATACAAATATACAGAACTTTTCTTCCGTTACCGAGCATGTAAAAATAGTTGCATTTTCTTCTACTTCACTTCAACACCTTCCTTTATGTAACGTTCCGCTTTGAACTTTGTAGCTCATTGTCCACTATTTTGACCAAAACTGGTCTACTCTTCTTAATAAACTTCAAAATAAACCAGATCTGTTCCTTTTTTCATTCTACTTCTGCTGTTCCTTTCTAATGTCATTGCTTTCCATACCTTTGTTCTCCAGTTTCCATTCTTTGGCTTTAACAGTTTACTCTGATAATAACAATTCAGCAGAAATGGTGGGTGACACCTAAAAATTAATTATATTGGGGTTAAGTTGGGAGGAGAGAAGCTTGTTGTGAAACTGCTAATACATTCAGAAACGTGATTGTCTTGTATAAATGTTCTTGGCTGATGGTCACTTCAGCAACCTTCTACGACTCTAGTAGCAACAGGACGTTTTGAAAGATCACCAGAGAAACAGCCAAAGAAACTTCATCCAAGAAAAAGAGAAGAATGGAATACAAGATATAAATAGGAATAAATTTAAAAAAAAACAACTTGAAACCAGTGGAATTGTAACACTCAAGCCGTGCCTTTGAACCTTTTGTCCTCAGGCTTATTCCAAAGGCAAAACACTAGCTTGATGAGGCAAAGATGGCATCACGTATCAAGGAACTGTTCTTCATATTGTTCTTTACCCTGATAATCCTGCCATCTGTAAAGAAACGGTCATTCCCTGAAGCTTTGAATCTGGTTTTCAGAACGTATCTATGGGAGAATTCTTATAAGCATTCTCCTTCAGGTTGTTGAAGATTTCCTTGGTGCCATTTTGCCACTGTAGAACAAGGTCCATCGGAGTTTTCCCTTCCTATGAAAAGACAGTCAAGGAAATATGATTATGCTTCTTGGAATGCGATTTTTGCTATCTTTTAATTTTATTTTACTGGATTGATTTCTTGTAGGGCAAAATGAGGGAGAGCTGTCTGGTCACATGCTAATATGGAATTCAATCAACAATGTATGTGCTTCCAGCAGATATAGTATTATGTGTTGTAGCCTTGCCATAAATTCTTATTCTATCACACATATTTCACCCAAATCCACAATAAATATAGTATCTCTATTATAACTAACCAAAATACCACAAAAGAGTATATTCTGTTCCAGATGGCCAACCCAGATCCTACCAGTGGTATCCAACAGAAAATCTGTAATTGTTTTCTCCTAAACCTGCCTACTTAATCATTTTTAAAAAAAAACTATTTGATTCAGTTACCTACATTTGCCCCAAAGAGCCAGACCCACTTCCATAAATGCTCAAATCTAGAAAGGCAGTGAGGCACTGAAATATGGAAGGACATCAAATAGAAAGAAAGGGACTTCTTTTACTCATTTTATTTTATCCTGCTCTATTTGAAGTCCAAAAAATAGTATAACTCAATCAACTCTATCAACACATATCCGAAAAGTGGCATCATCAACAAAGATATATAAGAAATTAAACAGGATGTCTCTGTTGCAAGCAAGTCTTCCTGCAGTGGTTTCAGTTAGTTTTAGGATCAATTTCTATGAGATGTTTCTAGGTTTATAAATGAGTTTAAAGTTCCGCTTTGGATTGTATTTTCTGTATAAAATCTGTAGCCCTAACAAAAGCCACATTAATACGTAAATAGTGCAGAAATCCCCATTTATGAAAGCGATGGAATGAGAAAGTACTTTAGAAAAGATATGGATGTGCATGCTGCAACTGTTAGCACCTCAAGGAAGCCAGGTCATTTTAAAAGTTTTTATGGGAGTGAATTCCCCAGGAAAATACACATCTGAACAGACAGCAGGAATGTATGGTGAACCTATTGCAGCCTATTTGTGTTCCTCCAAACATTCTGTAGAGATTCTCAGTCATCCAGGTCATGGTTGTCCCAAAGGTGTTTTTTCTTTTATCTATACAGTTTGGGATGGACACCCTTTGAATGGTGTGGGAGTAGGAATGGATTTCCAGAGGAAAAACAATGCAGGCTACAGGAACCATTAGCACTACTCAGGTGACCCTGAGCACACAGATAAACCTCCAAGTGCTTCAAGGACCCTCTAAAAGGATGCAAGGAATATAAATTCTTCCATTCCCCACTATCCTGTCCTGTCAGAGCTGAAGAAGCTTCTTGGATGAGAAGTGAAATGTCATCAAAGAAAAAACAAGGAAGTCTAGTTGCCTCCTGAAAAAGCACCTTTGGGTTCTTCAAATATGTTTCTCCAGAGAAGGAACCATGAAAAGGGTTGCTCTTTTAAGGAGGTGCTAACAGAAGAAGTAAACATCCACATCCCTTCTGAAGCCTTTTCAGCTTCGAAGCCAAATAGCTTCATAGGGGTTAGGCAAGGGGTTTCTTTGCAGCCCAGATCTGGCATGATTTGCCCAAATTGTGCCATGCTCTTGTAAGAATTTATCCAATGCTTCCCTCCAGAAAATACAGAAAATCCTCATCTTACAACCGTTCATTTAGTGACCACAGTTACAAACAGCATTGAAAAAAGTGACTTATGAGAGTTTTTCACACTTATGACCATTGCAGCACCCCCATAGTCACATGATCAAAATTTCAGATGCTTGGCAACTGGCTCATATATATGACGGTTGCAGTGTCCCGGGGTCATGTGATCATCTTTTGCGACTTATTGACAAGCAAAGTCAATGGGGAAGCGAGATTCACTTAACCACTGTGTTACTAATTTCACAAATGCAGTGATTCATTTAACAACTGAAAAGTCATAAAATGGGGCAAACCTCCTTTAACAACTGTCTCGCTTAGCAACAGAAATTTTGGGCTCAATTGTGGTCGTACGTTAAGGACTAACTGTAGCATTGAATTCCATCTGTAAAATAGCCTGGTTTAAGTTCTATCTTTTCTGAATATAATATTAGAATCATTTGGAAAAAAAAGTCAACCGAAAAATATATTTCAAAACAGTAGGAATATGTTAGGTTGTTTTTTTTTGGGGGGGGGGAATCTTGTAATGCATTCACTTTGCAGTTTGTTAGTAATGAGTATAATCTGACATGTAATTTGCAATTAGTGGGCTTGATCCTTCATATTTAAAATAGATGCAGTAAAATCCACAAGACTAAATTGAATCACAGTTATACTATAAATAAAATTGATTTCAATGCATCTATATTGTCCGATTTCAACTCAGCGCTTCTACGTGACTTCAGTTTCACAATAGTGGGAGAGGGACTGCAAATGGAGTAACTTACAATGTTCTTTACATTCAGGTTAGCCCCATAGAGAATCAGGAGTCGAATCATTTTATATCGATTTAATCTCACTGCATCATGCATTGGAGCATCACCTTCCTAGGAGAAGGAAGGAAAATTGATTATGACAGTCTTGGAAGCTGATCATGCACAATATTGACAATGCTCAACAAAGGATATCAACATGTTGCAACCAAAAGCTGTTATCTAGTCTAAGTGAAGAGAAGGACCAGGGGTGACATGATAGCAGTGTTTTAATATTTGAGGGCATGTCACAGAGAAGAGAGGGACACCCTATTTTCCAAAGGACCTGAAAGCCAGACAAGGGACAATGGATGGAAACTGATCAAGGAGAGATTTGACCTAGAAATAAGGAGAAATTTTCTGATAGTGAGAACAATCAACAATGGAACAGCTTGCCTTCAGAAGTTGTGGGTGCTTCATCACTGGAAGCTTTCAAGAAGAGACTGGGCAGCCAGTTGTCAGAAATGGTGTAGGGCAGGTGTGTCAAACTCGCATCATCACATGATATATCATGACTTATTCCCCCTTCGCTAAACCAGGCATGGTGACGCATCCAGTTCAGGGGTTGCGAGTTTGACAGCCCTGGTATGGGGTGTCCTGCTTGAGCAGGGAATTGGACTAGATCACTTACAAGGTCCCTTCCAAATCTGTTATTGTAAGTTTTTTTTAAAGAGGTATGAAATCATGGCACTGAGTTGGAATGACTGGATAGAAGGCATCCTAAACACTGTTGCTATCCTGACAGAAAAGAACACTGCCATTCCTTAAGTATCTAGAATTCCTATAGGGAGGGAACAAGTATGCAGATTTAGATATGCATCATTTACTTAGCCTGCATCATTATGCTAAATGCTCTGTGTAAACTAATATCAGCTTCATAAATTATGAGTTATTCACTAATGGTATGTAATCTAGACAAAGAGTTAAGGGAATGTTTTCTAAATCTGAAAAGCAAGTTGGTTCATAAGCTTAGTTCCTGTACTATTATGGGTGTGCTACAACTTTTTGGGGGATATGGGCTTGGGTCAGGCTGCAGACCGAGATATAGGTGAACATCTTCACTTTCAGACATTTAGTCCCTTATTCAAGGGACTTAGTGACATGATAGTAGGTCCCTTGCCTTACAATCACAATGACTTAAATCGCAATTCTGGCCTCAGTTATGGTTGTAAGTTTACCTGTGCTAAAAATTCACAGCCTTGGCATAAAATATAGAAAGTGATTATGTCTGGTTGATGGTCACCTCTATTCATGGTACTCAGGGGACACTATTCAGTAGCATGAGAAGCCTCTCTTCCTCTCTATTTGAGTCATTTTGGTCCACTTTTACAAGCACAAAAAGCCGCCATTACACCAGGTCCTTCTTGTTCAATATTGCCTTCTGATAGGCATTCTAGCACCACCTACTCTATCCATCACCAAGGAAGGAGATGATATACTTACTCTGTCTTTGGCATTCAGATCTGCTTCACATGCAATGAGATGTTCTCCACATTCATACTGGCCTGTCCTTACTGCCACATGCAAAGGACTGCTGAGCAACTAATGGAAAGGAAAAAATGGAAAAAAGCATAATCCATAACTGTAGACAATAAACTTGGATGGAGAAAAAAAAATCATGCAAGGAGGTTCCAGATCCACATCTTCCATAATTCAAATTTTGGGGACAATTATCATAAAATACCTTGTCTTTGGCATTTCTATTTATCCCTTTGTTTAAGAGGAATTTCAGGACTTCTACATTTCCACCTCGACACGTCCAGTGAATAGCTGTTGATTCGAGCTACATCAGAAGAAACAAAACAAAAGGACAGGAGATTACAATAATGTAGGAATAATGAAAGCATAGACCTGTTTTAAAAGTATTTATGCTCTTGGCTGGTCCTTTCGATTGGCAAAAACTTTTCAGGTTCCTGGACTCAGAGATTAACTAAAGCTGAAAGATCTTTCAATAAAAGATCCAGATTTTTATGGAAACAAGCCAACATGTTAAGACAAAGGAGATGATCTAAGATCATGGTGGCTTCTGAATATAAACAATAATTCCTAGTGACCAAGACTTGATTAAGTTGTATTCATTGAGGAACTTAAGCAAAGCTTTATTCTGGGTTACTATTTTCTATTTTGACCAATAGCTACAGGTAGCCCTCAATTTACGACCACAATTGAGCCCAAAATTTATGTTGCTATGTGAGAAATTTGTGAAGTGTTAAATTTTGCCCTGTTTTTACGACTTTTCTTGCCGCATTTGTTAAGTGAATCATAGCCATCGTTAAATTAGTAGCCCGGTTGTTAAGTGAATCTGGATTTCCCCATTGATTTTGCCGGTCAGAAAGCTGCAAAAGGTGATCACATGACCCCGGGTACACGGCAACCATCATAAATGTGAGTCCGTTGTCAAGCATCCGAATGTAAATCATGTGATCATAGAGATGCTGCAACGGTCATAAATGTAAAAAAATCATAAGCCACATTTTCAGTGCCTTCAAACGGTCACTAAGTGAATTGTTATAAGTTGAGGACTACCTGTATTAATTCCTAGTGTCAAAAACAAATGCCTTTCTCCATCTAGTTCTCTATATAAAACATACATTTTATTATTAAGCTGCAGTCCCCATTTGGTGCTCTCTGGATATGTTCAACTCCTCTTGGATTAATTTAATCACATAGGCAGTAGGTTAGAAAGCCCTACCACTTGACCAGAAGAACATAACTTGGCATGGAGTCTGAGAAAGTCATGTGTGTATCATTGAAGCAGAAGCATACCCTTACAAGGCAACTTATCATGAAGTTCCTTTTATGAATTGTACAATGCAGTAAACAACAGTCTTCTTAAGCAATTACATCTGACCGGAGGTATGCATTGCTAACATGAATAACAGGGAGTGGAGCCTAATCTGCTGACCCCACTCCAAACAACACACACTCCTGCTCACTTCTTCATGTCAATTGGAAAGTCAATCTGAAAGGAGGGCTTGTTGTCTACAAAAGTTTGCTTGATGTGGTTGAGAATATGCATGAAACAGATTCCTGGTGTGGCTTTATTCATAGTCAAGTTAATTTTAAAGACACCTCCAGCACCACTGTATGATACAAGGAGACCAGACCTGTATGATATGAGATGACATGTTAATTCTGTCTTTTTCCTTATGTTAGCCTACTCCTATTAAAAATAATAATGTATAGGCAAATGGGCTCCTTCTCTTTCTCATAATTCTTTCAGGTGCTTTGCATGTTTGTGAAAATCAGCCTGTAAGTGTGCTTTTACAGTTTTTGCTTACCATATCTTGGAATTCAAGTTGAGCCCCAGCTGCTACTAACTTTTCCACAATTTCCAGATGTCCTTGTGAGCATGCCCTGTGCAAGGCTGTACGCTTGTACTGTCAGTTGAAAAACAGGTAGCACAATCAATAAAAAACAACTGCCTTTTTTATTTTTAAAGCATTATTTCTCCCTCTTTCTCCTGGTGATTTTCTAATCTATAGTCTTCAGATTTCCTGGTGGTCATATAAGTACCAGTACTAGCAGAGGTAACACTGTTCAGCTTTCTAGATCAGTCTGATATTAACTAAATATTGCCATCTAGATTGTGTATGTATATGTATAACACCAGCCACAGCATAGAACAACTCAAAGAAGAAGTGCAACATCATAGGTTGTGGAGAGATTTGGCCCATAGAATCATCAAGGGGGGGAGGGGAGAGAGAGAGAGAGAAAAGACATGGAGAAAGAAGAGAAAAATATTAAGTATTGCATGTAACCGTCTATGGAGACAGTTGTTAAGGTGCTTTTTCAAGAGGAAACTGGACTATTTTTCCTTGAAGATGTTTCACTTCTCATTCAAGAAGCTTCTTTGGTTCTGACCGAATGGTGGGGAGTGGAAGGATTTGCAGTCATCTGGTCATTAGCACTCTTTCTGAGAGCCCTTGAGGCCACCTGAAGGTTTATCTGGGCCCTCGGGATCACCTGAATAGTGCAAATGGGTGTGGAACTTCTTCGAACTGCTGAACTGCTACTGGATGTAACACTTAAGTCAGACTTTTGTTTTTCCGCAGTGTTGGTGGAAGAAAGACTGGATTATACTCTAAGAAAATGACACTCTAAAACTGTTTTGAAAGTTGTTGCTTCCCCTCCCAGAAAAACCTGGAAACTGGAGGTAGAAAGCTTAGGATGTGTCAAAGGCAACAATTCATTGAGCTACAGCTTCTAGTATCCTTTGGGGGAAACTGCTCAATTAGGATCAAACAAATAGTACAGAAATCAGTCAAAGCCAACATACCTCATCACAAGCATCTGGGTCTCCTTTGTCTGCTAAATACTTTTCAATCACTGGCATTTTGTTCTCCAAAGCAGCTTTTAAATATATGGGAACATCTACAGGTCCTGTCTGATATAGACAAGAAAGAGCTCATCACTATTGAGAGATGCCAATAAATGCAGAACAGAAAGAAATTAAAATACTTTGTCGCTTGAACTTACTATAACTTCTTGCTCAGGCTCCTTCTCAACTGGGGCCTTGACCTTCTTCACTTTTTTCCTTTTCTTCAGAGTGATGATTTTTTCAAGGTCTTCCAAATTGTCAAGCTTTGTTCTTGCCTCTAGTTTCTTTTTTTTGATCTGGACAAAAGGAATGAACAATACAGTAAGGTGGCTTGTATATGACTGTCCTGAAAGAAGCACAATATAGTATTATTAACATGTGACTCTCAAGGAATCTCAACCATATTAAAAAAAAGAAAATCTTCATCCCCAGGCCTGTAGCTTTCTATTGTCCCTATTTCTCCCCCACCTCTCTGATGCTTCAGGGCAGTTAAGTCTCAGAGTGTTCATTGAGCACATTTCTTTAAAAGAATCCAATGATTGCATCAGTTTTAATTGTGACTTGACAGGTGAAATTACTGGGTTTTTTATTTGTTTCTTAAGCTCAGTAGTCATGTCCATCTGATATGCAGGAGTGCAGAAGCCTGGCTCTCTGACAAATCAGCCATCAATAGACACATAGACATTAATAACATCTACAGACCAAGCAAAAGAGCAGCCCAAAAGAGAACAAAAAAGACTACAGGACCTCTCCACCAGTAATCAGCAACCAGATCAGCCTAGATTAACCCCAATATTAACATCAGGACAACAATCACGCAAACAATGCCCCCAGTCAAAAAAACTGCCAAAGAAGTCACCAGTAAACAGCCCAACCAGAGAATCTCTAAGACCGCCTCCACCCACATAGACAGGCAAGTCAACTGACAGCGAACAGGACTCCTTACTACTGGTAGCACTGATGATGTTTCCTGGTTAGGGTAATGAAACATCTGCAAGAAAACAATCAAGCTCAGAAAGCACCAAGGACCCCTCAGTGCAGATTTTAAAAGTTATGTTATCAGTAGGCATGCAGAGAAAATCGCCTTGAGAAGTAGAAAACAGCTATGGACTTTGTTTCTGCAAGTCCCTTTCTTCCTGAGATCTCAGTAAAGAAAATGTTGGACAAGAGGTATTGTATAATAATTATACTTGTAATTATGAATAGTGCATCTGCAGTGCTAAAGTTGTGACACTAAATACATTAGAAGGTTGAATGCTTGATTGCATGGGTAAATTCACTGTATAAAAAGTTGTGATAAGATTTGAGGGAATCTAAAAGGCGAGCTGAGAGTCAGTATGATTTATTGGTTAAAGGTGTTAGGCTATAAGGCGACAGAGACTCATGTGGACTAATCCTGCCTTAGGCACAAAGCCAGCTGAGTGACTTTGGGCAGCCCTTCTCTCTCAGCCATAAGAAGAAAGAAATTCTGAAAATGCTGCTGAGAAAATTGCATGGACTTGTCCATGTAGTCATGAAGAATCACGACTGGCTTGAACAAGTGGGAGAGAGAGAGAGAGAGAGAGAGAGAGAGAGAGAGAGAGAGAGAGAGAGAGAGAGAGAGAGAGAGATATTATGTTAAAGATGCATTTTGAAATTAGTTGATCAAGAATCACTTCTAAAAGAAAATGCAAAGGGGTTGTTGGTGCAATAACTATTATACACGATGAAATAGGCTGTGACTTGATGTCATACTCATTAACACGTCACTTGAGCTGCTACGCTGTAAGAAAGATGTGTCAGCTTGTATTTAAAGCAGAGGCAACATACTCCTAAATGGTTCTCAAGTAACTCATAAATGCATCATGTAACAGATTGTTGCCGCTTACTCATCTACAGATCTTACCTTTGAAGGACTAGCAGGAGAATTTCAGAAGCATGTTCTAGTAAATGTCTACCTCACTTGGCTGAATCAATACATTTCTCAATTTGTTCTGCTGTCACTATTAATATGTAATGTAACACATAAAGTCCTTCATGGCACAAGGCCTGGTTACTTGCAAGGATGACCTGTTTCTGAAAAAGTTTGCCTACTTGAGAAAATCTGCTCTGGGTCTTCTCATCTAAATAGTGTCATCTAGAATGGGACAACTCACCGCAGCCAACTCGTTGCAGCCAACTCGTCATGACCAACTCACTACGGCCATCTTGCAGGAACCAATTAACCATGGCTACCTCAACGCAGGACAACTCGCTGTGGCCAACTCACAGCGGGACACCTTGCCACGGGACAATTTAACAATTCCAGTTCATTATTTAAAATAAATAAACATTATTTATTTTTTGCCATTCACATTTTGTTTTGACCCTTCTTTGGCATCCTTTCTTTCATGATTCTATTCTACCATTTCTTTGATATTAGTATAACTCTTGTCCCGCAGAGAGTTGGGTGTGGCAAGTTGTCTCACAGCAAGTTGGCTGAAGCAAGTTGACCATGGCAAGGTGACCATGGTGAGTTGGTCACAGCAAATTGTCATAGACCCTCATCTAGCAGCACCCAAAAGCCTACTTGATTGCCACGCCTGCCCTAAGGAAGAGCATTCCCCCTGAGATTTAGATGGCTCCCGCCTTGCCTGACTTTTCAAAGGATCTGGAGATCTAGTCCAGCATATTAACCCAGACAGTAGGTCAGAAGATTTTGTGTTCATTTAATTTGTTTCTAACTGTTCAGGGCTGTTTAAAATTACTGGACCACTAGCACAAAAAAGTTTTACTATTTTTAATGTTCTTTTCGAGTTGCTACTTGCTTCTTTTTAATTGTGCCATCCTATGTTGCACGTTGATTGGGTGTCTATGTAAATTGATTTAATACAATAAATAACTAAACAACACGAAAGCTGCATGCGTGATTCTTGCACATTCTCAGAGGGACAGTAGAATAATCTGTACAAACATCCTGATCAGTTTTTCTCTTGTAATGATGCTTTTGGATCTATCCAGGGGGGCATATCAGATCCTTTCCCATGGGTTCAAACGTTATTGATTATGATTCACATTATGGTCATTAACATTAAATCAAGAGCAATATCAGTTACATCAGTGGGATAGTTTTTTTCCAACAAATATTTCCATTTAAGTTTTAGCCTGATGATTTGCTACTAAGAGTTCTGGTTCCTCTCTACCTCACCATCCTGCAGATGTGTGGGGAGATCGACTTCTTGAGCATCATTCTCTTGAGACTTCTGGCATGTTCTGACCCAACATGTCTAGAACATGCTAGTTTGAGAAAGTTTGCCCTATCAAAACAATAAAGGACTGGCCTGCGGTGCTTCTACCAGTGAAAACGGAGTTCAGGAGGGCCATGCTGGCAAAGCGCTCGGGCCATCACAGGTGCCCCTGACACGAGTGATGTAAAGCTGGCCACACCCATCCTGGACATGCCCCCCTCCGCCTCCCTGAGGTCAAACACAACCCTGATGTAGCCCTCAATGAAATCACCCCTGGTCTAAGGGTACCTGGACAATCATTTGCTATATGTCAGGAGCAGAACTACAAGCATTTGAATTTTCTAATCTGATATTCCTTTCTATAGGTAAGTAGATGAGAAAACAAACAACCTGCCATCACCTACAGCATCTGAGAAATTTGTTTGAGTGATACTCATAGGAACCAGTATCATGTAGTTTCTGTGGTCAAAAGAGCCTAGGTGGCGCAGTGGTTAGAGTGTTGAACTGCAGGCCACTTCTGCTGATTCAATCTAGCGGTTCAAA
>JANHFL010005534.1:117346-130333 GCA_032468155.1 Oxyrhabdium leporinum
CTGACTGGATGCCGGGGAGCTGAAGAAGCTTCTTGGATGAGAAGTGAAACGTCTTCAAAGAAAAATCAGAAAGTCCAGTTGCCTCAAAAGCACCTTTGAGACAACCATGGACCTGAATGACTGAGAATCTCCATAGACAGTAGAGGCAATAGATTGCAAAAGAAAAACCTGAAGGAAAAGTAGCTGATATTGAGGCTTGGAAAGAGCCAGAGTGGCAGGGGGGGAGGGGAAGCAAGGAGACTATCATTATTCCTTAAGAACAGCATGTTCAATTCTATTGGGAAGTAGGACAAAATAGCACTAGTAGGATAGTTATCAAGAGACTAAGCAGTTTGAGAAAAACAGTTAAGGTTTGCAGCAATCTGAGAGACTAAGACAACGGATAAAGTGAAATAGAGAAGCCCAGAAGAAAACCACCCTAAGGTTCTCCCTCACCCACAAAGGGAGGGCTGGAGATAGGACAGTAGACTGACTAAGGAAACTG
Organism: Oxyrhabdium leporinum; assembly: GCA_032468155.1. Lineage (NCBI taxonomy): Eukaryota > Metazoa > Chordata > Lepidosauria > Squamata > Cyclocoridae > Oxyrhabdium > Oxyrhabdium leporinum. The sequence continues at coordinate 117,831 of JANHFL010005534.1, forward strand.
TAAATTGATTGCTACTCTGGACCATGAATGTATTGGGTTGCAACTTGCCATCATGGCAGCAGTGTGACCTGTGACAATGAAAGCCCAAAAGCACTGAAGAGGGAAGAGTTTTATATATTAATGTGAATTAGCCATACAGTTGCTTAGCTGTGAGCAGCTGGTCATTGACTAATACCAGGAATACTACAGGTTGTCCTTGACTTATGAACACAGTTGAGCCCAACGTTTCTGTTGCTAAGTGAGACATTTGTTGAGTTTTGCCTCATTTTACAACCTTTCTTGCCACAGTTGTTAAGTGAATCACTGCAGTGGCTAAGTTAGTTACACGGCTGTTAAGTGAATCCGGCCTCCCCATTGACTTTGCTTGAAAGAAGGTTGCAAAAGGTGATCATATGACCCTGGGACACTGCAGCCATCATAAATATGAGCCAGTTGGCAAGTGTCTGAATTTTGATCACGTGACCAGGGGGATGCTGCAATGGTCGTAAGTGTGAATACGATCCTAAGTCACTTTTTTTCAGTGCTGTTGTAGCTTTGAATGGTCACAGAATGAACCACTGTAAGTTGAGGACTACCTGTAGTTACCTGCAACCAAGCAATTGTTGCCCTAATGATATGATTACTAGCCACTTCTAACTAAGCACCGGCCTCAGAACAGACAGATAGAAAAAGGAGTGAGCTTAAATTAGATTTAACATGTAAAGGGATGACAATACATTGAAAGATTTGGATACTAATGAGCTCAGATACAGAATCTCTTATATTGAAGGATGTGTGCCCTTAATACATTCAATTAAATTTAAAATCAAGTCTGCAACAGTTCGCAGTATGCAGCAGCTAAAGTTAGAGATTGTCACAGCTCACTGAAATCACTGAAACAACTCAGTGTGACTTCTATAAATCCCAATGCTTCCAGTGAGTTTTAGTCACAACTATGTTTAGCTGGATAAAGAGAAATGGTGCAGAATCCATCCAAGAATGCAATGGGGCACGTTTGTTTGGTTTTTTGTTTTATGCCTTACTCCCTTGTTCCTCCCTACTGTCTGTTGACTGACAGACTCCTATGCCATCTGCTTTTGAAATCTTTTCTGGCTTAGGAGAAACTTAAAGAGACTTGGGGTACTGCTGTTGAGAAATAGAAAAATCTCTTGGGGTTACACAAAATTTGCCGTGTTGATCTTGAGTTCATTCACACCAGCTTTGTTTGTGAGTTGCTAACAAACTATATATACATTAAAAGTATAGAAATCCACATTTTATGAAAGAGATTTCATAAAATCTCTTTCTGATCAAACTACAGTAGTCCATGAAAAAGACCATCCAATTAAATTCAATAATAATACACTCAGGAAATTACACAGGGCTTACCCATATACTTTCACTTTTTATTTTCTAGACCTAATAAACAACAATCCAGATTGTCATATACCCATATTCGATGACAAATTAAGCTCAGAGTGGTAGAAGTTAAGGGTTTGCTTATTTACCAGTGCAAAAATGTTGTGCTATAATTACAGCTAAAGTGTTTGAGATAAGCAACTATTTCAGAAACACTTCTATTTTCTTTCCATTCCTTCACTGTCATTTGCTGCCATTAATAACACAGTCATAAACAGCAGAGGTGACTAGAGGCCTATTAAAGCTAGGTCATTTAAGTCCCATTTTAATTCTTTATTATGTTGTCTGGAATGAGAGTTGCAGCCAGACTTGTGTGCCTGGCATAGTATAAGTGTAGTTGAGAATACTTTGAATCACAAGGGCTGTTTTAATAGCTGTGAGCCCATCACACTCCTACTGTTTTTGTTGTATTTTCTTGTGAACTATCTTGAAAGTCTCAGTATGGCAAAAGATGGTATACAATAAATATCCTCTTTTTAAAATTTTGTTGACATTTAAATAAGACCAAGCTTTTTTTTTAATAGTTTGAAACCTAAACTAAAATAAAGTGTATTGCTATATAAATGACTATTATTAAATGTTTAACAGGTACTTATACGAAAGATAGATCATTTTTTCAATAACAATTTCAGCAATAAATAACCCTTTCCCTATTAGCTCTCAGAATTTTACACACATCATCTTTTCATTCATCATCATCATAATCTTTAAACATAGGGGAATGTCATTATTATCACAAAAGTTGCTAGTGATACAAACGATGGGACATCAGCTCCGCTAAAGCCATATTCATATGTGAATCAAAATTCAAACAGTAGATTTTGTCAGTTCTGTTTGCTTAAAAGGACCACATCCATTCACCAGTGACATTTTCATTCCAATATAATTTTCCCTTAGGTACCACCTTCAATCAAAAGAAACAATTTGGTCTTAGAGATGACCATTCCTTTGTCATGATGTTCGCTCCAAATCCTGTTGAAGTGGAGGTGATGCCCACCTTTAAAAAAATGATCACACAAGGTAGTTTGATACTTACCAGATCTTCTACCAGTAGCATCATCATCCTGGTTGTTGGTTGATCAAAAGCAGATGGTACAGTGGAGTATTCCTCTCAAGAAAGATGCCTTTACTGTCCAAGGCAACTTGACTGAGACATGCCAAACTCTGTTAGTTTATATATCTTCGCAAAAACTTCTTCTGCGTGAGATAATCTTCTAACCTGGGAATCCAAACAGTTCAGCAATAGGTGTTTTCACATTCCAGGCATATTAACTAGCCAGATCTAGTGTCGAGGATAGGAACTGGAGGGGGGAGTGGGTTGAGGGAGGGTGACGGGAAGAGGAAAAGTCCTGTGGTGTAACGGCACTGAATATCTGAATCAGTATGAAATGCAAGAGCTTCATTCCATTGGCAGTGACTACATAGTTCAACAATGCTAGCCATGCTGGCTGCCCGGTGTCCATTGAGACAGCTGTCTGCAGATACCTCCCTTATCATAACTGGCTCCCACATGAGCAACAGACACCAGGAGAAAAAAAAAAGACAAGGCAGCCTTCGTTTTGTGGATAAACAAAGAAGTAGGTCAACCGATGGAAAAATAATTATTTTGGCGATTGTATGTCCGAGGGTTTATAAATAGTTCTGTAGGGAAATATATTCTTCCCTTTGCCCCCATCCCCCTAGTCTCTCTCTCTCTCTCTCTCTCTCTCTCTCTCTCACACACACACACACACACACACTTATCATGATGTCACTTGTCTATATTTGTCAGGAAGAATTTTTTGAGGGGATTATGAAGCCAGAGTGATGTCTCTGGTGCTAAAAGGACTGGGTGACATGTCAAGTTACCATCAAGATAAGAATGCAAAACTCGTCTGCTTTTCATTTTCTCTGGAATCTGTCACTGCTTATAAACAGGGATTAAGAGCTCTGATTTCAAGGGGCAGGAAGGTGAAACTACAATTTAGCCTGGGTAAAGACTTCCAACTTCCAAAAGACAGTATTTTTTTTAAAGCTAGCTCTTGTTCAAGGTATGCCTTTTAATGAGGAATTTATGGTAGATGTTGGAATGTTGGCCCCAAGAAAATATAAAAGATGCAGCAAATCGATAATATCCTCATCTGATTAATCAGTCCTCACTAAAAGCCATTTCAAAACTTCATGTATTGGATTCTGAAACCATATTCCACCTCCAAGTGCCCTAGGCAATGTGTAGCTTTAAAAAAAGATCCTTAAAAAACATCAAAGTATAAAATATAGATCTAATAAGCTACAGTAAAGAGAAAGAAATATCCTATTAAAATCAATAGTCATATTAGCAGCAGTAATTTCAAATGAGTATCCTCTGTATTTAGATCCAATTTTATTCCACTACTATGTAACATTGCTAGATAAAATATTCTTCGAATAGCCATTTCCTTGCCAGACGTAATCTCAGAAGGAAATAAATTGAAATAGGGAGGGAGTCAGAAGATGTGCTTAAAGTGGTTGTCTATAAAAGAAGAAGCAAAGTCAAGGGCAAAAGGAGGAAATGGCATTTTATCCTTCAGAAAAATATTCCGTGGCAGGGAAACAGATGCTGGGCTAATATTACACAGGGTTAGTTAGAACATGGACATGGCCTTAACAGAACTTGATTATTTTATTCACAGAGAATATATTTAAGTATGTTTTCATTTGGATATCACTTCTGGATTTTGTGCTTGTGATGAAAAAAAAAAGGAAAGTTTGACTTTGGTTTTGTCAATTAGTTAGATTCGTTGTTATAGAAATGGCTAGTTAGATATTAATGTGTAAAAGTGAAAAGTTGAGGCTGGAGTGTTTTTACCTTGTGCTGTGCTAAAAAGAATCAGAAGTCAACACTTTTTTTCCTCTTTTTTCCCTTGTACCTTACATTTTCTTTTCTCCTTTATTTTTCCTTCCCCTAATTTCCCATTTCTATTTCTCTTATTATTTTATATATAGATAAAACAATAAAAGCCAAAACAAAAATTAAATTGAAATAGGGAGTCAGAAGATGTGCTTAAAGTGGTTTTCTACAAAAGAAGAAGCAAAGTCAAGGGCAAACAGAGGAAATGGCATTTTATCCTTCAGAAAAATATTGGAGGACATTCTGTGGCATAGAAACAGATGCTGGGCTAATATTACACAGGGTTAGTTACAACATGGACATGGCCTTAACAGAACTCACCAGCAGGGGTGAAGTCTTTTTATGGATTTACTAATTTGCAACAGACACAATATCAAGAATTAATATTGATAAGTGAATAAAAGGAATTACTAAAGCTTTACAATTAGTCCTCAATATAACATTAAGAAAAGATTAATTAAACATTAACAAGGCACAGTACATTGAGATAGTTTATGGTATAAAAAAGAATATAAAACTTTGAGTTTAGTGCCCAAATCTCTAATCTCTACTGTATTGTTAAAAGAGGAGGAGGAGGAGGAGGAGGAGGAGGAGGAGGAGGAGGAGGAGGAGGAGGAAATATAAAATGTTCATGTACTTTGTGCACATATCTGTCCATTTCTCTGTGTGAATTTGAATAATATTTCTTGAATAATAATCTTGTTTTTCATAAATGTGACAGCTGCATATCATTTGTCATAAAAAAGCAGGAAATATGAGAAGCTGCTTAGCCTGGCCTATCCTCTATTGCATTGTCTGCACTGATTGATAGTTGTTCTCAGAGATTCAGACTAAGGGTTTTCAAGGGATGAAATCTGCAATGGAATGTTTTTGTCAACTGGGTAGATGACATAAGCTAGTTGAGATTGTTAATGTTTTAGAAGGTAGAAACAAAATTCAAGAATATTTGATAAGTTAAGGAAATGAGCTGAACATTCCTTGATTTAAAGACATGCAAACAAATGCAGAGATATAGGTTAGTAATAATACTTCTGAAATCAATTTTAAATTGTAATTGATTCCAAAATTAATATATGATCAATCATTCTTTTAGATTGAACCAACAGAAATAGTAACACTGGTTTCCAAATCAAATGAATAATTCCACTGTATCCATAGTGCACTGGTTAAACCCCACTTCAAGTATAGTGACCCGCCCTAAACATCAGATTCAAGGGTCAGGGAAAGTAAATTTGGCCCATTAAAGGCATTGAGGATGACTGGGGACTGGAAACTGAAGTCCTTTGAAGTCAAAATGAAGGGGTTCAATCTGTTTAGCCTTGAGAAAAGAGGGCTGGGATCAGGGAAAGAGTATTTACCTGCTTATTTGACTCATATGTCTACCTAGGTTATGAAAGCATGGGTCAGTACCTAATGGAATGTCACATAGAAGAAGACCATGATTTGTTTCAAACAGTTTCAGAGGACAAGATATAGAATAACATATTTTGAAAGTTTGGTAATAATATGAGCAATTTGATAATTGAACCAATTTTCTAGGGAGGATAGCAGGTTTCCTCACTGGAAATGTCTAAGTAGAAAGTGGACAATCATCTTTGGAAGATGCTTTAATTCGGATTCCTGCAATGGTCAGAGGGCTGGACAAATGGCTCCTTTTTGATTCTGTGATTCTTATGTTACTTCAGTTATTCGTGAGAAGTCAGGATATAAATTTTTAAAAGCAATCAATATAATTCACTTTAATTTGTTATATCTTCTAGCTCAGGGATGTCAAACTCAAGGCCTGTGGGCCAGATCCAGCTCATAGGGTGCTTAAATCTGGCCTGTGAGGCCGGCCTGGAAATAGCAAAGAACCAGCCCGCGGTGCCTCTGGCAGCCAAAATGGGGTGTGGGGGATGAACGCATGGCCCCCCATGCCCTGTTTTTGGCCTAGATGGCCTCCTGCAGCACTCTGCTAGTCAAAATCACCCCCATAACCCCCATTTTGGCTGGCAAAGTGCTGCAGGAAGCTGTCCAGGTGAAAATGGGGCAAGGGGGCACACGTGGCCCCCCACGCCCCTTTTTGGCTGGCAGAGCACTGCAGGAGGCCTTCCAAACCAAAAACGGGGCATGGGGGGTGCACACGGCCCTTCCATGCCCTGTTTCGGCTGGCAGGGTGCTGCAGGAGGCATCCATCCCATCTCCCCCCCACCCCACCCCACCCCAGTCAGCCCACAGAGGACAAGTACAATGCTGATCCAGCCCTCGAAGAAATCCAGTTTGACACCCCTGTTCTAGCTGAATGTTGAACGATGTCCAAGGGATAACTAAACGTCATTGAATGACAATGAAAGTATTTATTCAAGAAAAATAACTTTGGCCTGCTCAAAAGTGGCCTTCAAACTTAGCCCTCTCCTACTGAAATCTAAGGCTATTCAGGGATGCATTTCTTTCCTTACAACGCAATTGTCCTCACTCCCACCAACAAATATGTAAGTTTGTGTGCATGTGTGTGTATTCATATCCTGCTAGAATGTTGGAGGCAATGGAGGACCCTCTGAATTCCATTAAAATTTCATAGTCTCCATAATAGTTTAAATGTTCTCCATTGATTGTATCATTGATTAGTCTATTAAATAAACTTCCTGCAATCCTTTTCAGAAATCTTTGTTAACTTGCAGTTCTCAAGACATTTTCAAAAGGCTGATTATTAAGTTCTTTGAGCTTCTGCATAAACAGTAACTGTTTAATGATCCTCAAAATATTCAGACAATCACATTTCCCTTAAGTTCACAGAACCCTAAAATACTAATCTATTACATGTGCAATCATCAGAATGAATATATTGCTGGATTTGTTTTTATTTTATAGACATTTGTTTTATAGACATTCAGCTAGGAAGGTAGATTACGGGAGTATTTGCTTTCTTACTGTCTCTTTCTCTTCATATTCTGTTGTGGTTAATTTAGAAATTCAGTATATACACTACATCACATTGGCTTTAATTAAAGACAACTTAATATGACTTCCTTCAGAGTTCAAAAAATAAGAGGCAAAAGATACATTTTTGTAGAATATTTTTATGCTTCCTGTATGGAAAACCCATTATCAAAGCAGCTTTCACATACCAAAAGACTAAAACATTTACAAAAACAACATACTACAAATGTTGGAACAATTCCAAATTTTTGTAATCACCCGCAGCCCTAACAAAAAAAAACAACCTGTGATGTAGATTAGAACAGTAAAACTATTCCAGAAAAGGCTTGGAAAAAGTGAACAGTAGGAGTTTGTTTAAATGTACATATATTTTGTTATTTGATTAGTCAGCTGGTAGAATTTGCAAATTTCTCAACCTATCTTATTTTCAGATGGAATTTGGAATTTCAGATTAATGATACTATGGGCCAAACCAGAAGATGTTACTTCTCCCCAATCCAACCAAGAGAGTGGGCAATGACCAAGAAAATTGTCAAAATGGCCATGTTTGGTTACACTTTATTGTAATGGTATGCATCTTGAAACCCAATCAAAAGGTTTAGGCATGGTTTTCCCAAGTCTGCTAACAAATTCAGATTGGATCAACTTGTAATTTTTTAAGTAATCGAAAGGGGAAGTTGTTAATTAGATAGCTGGAGAAAAATCATATTCATTGTATTTAGTGTTAATTAAATATACATTTATTTTAATTTAATGTTTCGTCCCAATAATTCTTAAATTATATCCTTGCATGTTCTCAATCATGACACAGGCTCCAGAAAAAGTTATGAGGAAAGCTGATATAATGTTCACTTGGACTAAAAATCACAGAATGGAAGAAAAGTGGTATAGTCAATGAAGTACAACACAATAACATGTAGATGCTCAATGCTTAGACTGCAATCCTGTCTAAGATTCTGCCTGGTCATTTGAGTGGGATAACATTTGAAAGCATAGGTCCTATTTGGATAGATCACGGGTGTTAAACTTGAGGGCCGCATCAGGGTTGTGTTTGACCTGGGGGGGGATGGCCAGCTCGACGTCACTCGTGTTGGGGGTGCTTGTGGTGGCCCGAGCATTCTGCCAGCAAAAAATGGCTCCCAAGCTCCATTTCTGGCCACAACTGCCTTCTACAACCCACTGCCAAAAAAATGGAGCTCGAGAGAGCCACGTGTGACTCTCCTGAGCTCCGTTTTCGCTGGCAGAGGCACCATGGGCCAGTCCTTTGCTGTTTCCAGGTTGGCCCCATGGGCCATATCCAAGCACCCCGCAGGCTGGATCCGGCCCACAGGCCTTGGGATACCCCTGGGATAGATGCTTCTATTTCTGTGTATCGAAATATCTGAGGAACACCTCTGAGAGCTCCAAACTCAATGCAGGCTAGTCTAGAATTTATTGGACAGGTTTGGAGATGCTGGAACAGGAAGGTGTGCAAGTCACACAATTTTAGAGTCTTTGTATGTAGGTTTGGAATCTCTGCATGAAGCTTGAGCTCTCTACTTTCATTGTGGGATGTGATAAATAGTGCTGCCTTATACTTGCTGCTTGTCTGCAACGGGGAAATGACAGAGTGGCCAAGATATTCTTACTGAGACAAAGGATAAAAGGTATTCCCATACAAATACATGACACATGCATAAGATGACTGGACTTCCAGTTAAACCTCCTTTCAACAATGGCAGTGGGGCAATTTCACTGACCTTGATAGTGACATGCTAAATGGCACAGGACACCAGAGCTGTGGCACACCTAGCTCTCATCTCCAATTAAGAGAACAACCAGGAGAAAAATCCAGAAGGGAGAGTTCTTACATTCATTCTGCCCATTCATACCAGCATTTGTTACCTGAGGCAGCTACTTACAGATTATAGATTAACAGAGTTGGAAGGGACCTTGTAGGTCATCTAGTCCAACCCTCCCACCATTCTACACCATTTCTGACAGATGGCAGTCCAGTCTCTTCTTGAAAGCTTCCAGTGATGAAGCTCCCACAACCTCTGAAGGCAAGCTGTTCTATTGATTGATTGATTGACAGACTTGACAGACTACAAGTAGTTCTCGATTTACAACAGTTCATTTAGTGTTCATTCAAAGTTACAACAGCAGTGAAAAAGTGACCTTTGACCATGTTCTTACTTACAACCATTGCAGTATCCCCATAGTCACATGAACAGAATTCAGACGCTTGACAACTGACTCTTTTTTATGACGGTGGCAGTGTCCTAGGGTCATGTGATCTCCTTTTGTGACCTTCTTACAAGCAAAGTCAGTGGGGTAGCCAGATTCGCTTAGCCACCACATTACTAACTTAACAACAGCAGTGTTTCACTTAACAACTGTGGCACAAAAGGTCACGAAATGGGGCAACATTCATTTAACAAATGTTTCACTTAGCAACAGAAGTTTTCAGGTCGATTGTGGTCATAAGTTGAGGGCCTGAACTACAAAATCCAGCTGACCACTAGATGGATATAGAACATTCGAACTCTTCACTAACATCTTCTGGCTGTTCAGATTGTTGCAGGCCCTATCAGATAGCCCTACTGTTTCATGTATAAAGTATTAGACTACAAGTAATCCTCAATTTATAACCATTTGTTTAGTGACCGTTCAAGGTTATGAAGACCCTTTCTGGAAAAAAGTGATTTATGACCAGTGGTTGATTTACAATCTTCACAGCGTATATGCAGCTGGGTGATGATATGCCAGCCATTTAGCTGCCACCAGGCATTTTCAATGGTTGCAGCTCCTGACAAGCAAAATCCACAGGGAAGCCAGAAGGAAAGGTCACAGTGGGACTCATGTAGTGATTCATTTAACAACCACAGCAAAAAAAAAAAAAGGTTGGATACAGTCATGTGATGCCTCACCTTACAACAAATTGTCCAATTTCTATGGTGGTTGTAAGTTGAGGACTACCTAGGGCAGAGTTCCCCAACATTTCCAGCTTTGTGGACTGGTGGGGGAGGGGAGAGGGGATGGTTCCGTGTGAGTGGCCGGTAAGCACACATCTGCAGCTCTATTTGCGCAAATAGCGTCCATGCCCCTTACATGGAGAGTGCATGTGCGCTCCCCCACTGCTCGCACAAGTGACCATGTGTGTGCATGCGCGCTCGCTGGCCTTTCCCGCAGCCTGGTTGCAAACCCCTCAGGGCCCACAATTTGGGGACCCCTGACCTATAGTGCCAGGGAGACTTAAGTTCATCTCCACCTTTAGCCATGAAAATTCTCTGAGTGTCTTGGGGCTTGTTAGCATCTCTATTTTTCTCAGCCCACCCCACCTCATAGAGAAATGGGAGAAAACATCCCTATATACAATTATCTTATGATGCTGAATGAAATGGGATAGAAATCTAACCAATAAATAAAAAAAATAAATTAATAAACAAATAGCTACTTTTTTGATGAAAACTGAGAGGATTTGGTGTTTTACTTCCCTATAAGAATTTATTTCTTTTTAAAAGATGAATTTAGAGTCCATGGACATCAGTTTGCCTTTTTATACCCAGTGCAAGATTAGCTCCGAGGAAACACGTGTGGATTGTCTCCTGGTGGAGCAGGGCTGACATTCTCAGCTGCTGCAGGGTGGCAGAGCTTTGCCTGAAGTGACATGCTAGCCTGTTTCTCAGAAATCTCCTAGATCTGTTAACACTTTAATGAACCTTAAAGATGGAGACAGAGTCAACTTGATGCTATTGGTGGATTAAGTATTTCTCAATTTGAGGCAGCATTGAGCCCCATAAGTATAGTGAACATGACAAGAACCAAACACTGTGGAGAGAGGAATAGGGACATAAGAGATGTCCCTTTAGAGTAAATATTTTGAGTCACGCAACTAGATTTTTTTTTGGGGGGGGGAAACGTCTTGTAAACAGTTTGAGAGGGGAAGATGACTTTCATACCAGCTATCTGAATCCATATCATGCCATTTCAATTTGATTTACATTAACAGGCTTTTTAGTTCACAAACACCACTTCAACTTGGAGACAGAAAGTTTACAAAATTTTTAGTTACTTATTTTTAGATTTAAATCTTCCCTATCTCCCCATAATAGCACACAAATTATAAAATCACAATCTCCCCTTAGTAAAACACAAATTGCAGTAGAAATAAATCTATTGTATTATAATTAAAACTCAAAAATTGGTAGACCTGATTTACCTCATCATTATAGACATCATCACTTATTATTTGACATCAAGTCAAATAATACTGTAAGAAACAAATCCCAGCACTGCATTTGCCTCCCCAGAACAAGGCTACATGAATGTTAAATTCTGCCTGAATATAGCAATAGCACTTAGACTTATACATCGCTTTACAATGCTTTACAGCCTTAAGCGGTTTACAATGTCGTCATATTGCCCTTCAACAATCTGCGTTCTCATTTTACCAACCTCAGAAGGATGAAAGGCTGAGTCAGCTCTAAGCCGGTCAAGAGAATAGATTTACATGAGAGCAGACGGCAACACATTAATCTTGGCTTCCTAAGGCTAGAAATTCTAGAGTCTGGGAAATGCCATTCTCCTGTTACCAAAAAGATTTCCAGTTATGATGTCTTATATGTCATGGTGTCATTGCACCAATTAGAAGAATTATATCCTTCATATAATTTGGATAAAGATTTAATGGTGCATGAAATGTCACATGCCTTCCCTTGCCTCCCCCAGCACCAGTGCTCTAGCTTATGTTCAAGTTGGTGGGATATAGGATACAAGTTGCCAATCCAAGTTGAAACTGAACCATCTGAAACTGCACCATCTACAGGAGGAAAGGAAGGGATGAGAAGCCCCCCCTTGAAATGAATCCAATGTTACCAACCCTGAAAATGGTTCAGCATCTTTTGAGAGAATGCTGAGTTTGTCTATACTACTCAATACTGTATATTCAAGCCTATAAGATAAATGATTAATGATACCAATTTATAGTCATATAAATAGTATCATATCATATATCCAGGGGTGGGCTTCAAAAATTTCAGCAACGGGTTCGCTGCCTGGTTGCTGGGTGGGCGTGGCCATGGTGGGTGTGGCCTAGCCGGCCTCCTGCACCACAGCAGGGGGGACGTTTTTGCCCTCCCTGGCCTCTTGAGGCTTTCCTCGAGCCTCCGGGAGGGCGAAAAAGGCCTCCCCAGGCTGCGGAGGCTCTCTGGAGGCTGGAAACGAGCCCATTTCCAGCTTCCCAAACTTCTGGGAGGCCTGTTTTTCACCTTCCCTGAGCCTCCGTGTGCACCCTGCACTTACCTGCACCCAAAATGGGCCACGTGGAGACTCCGGG
>JANHFL010005534.1:130433-142242 GCA_032468155.1 Oxyrhabdium leporinum
TACCTGCACCCAAAATGGGCCACGTGGAGACTCCGGGGAGGGGAGGGGTGGGGCGGGGTGGGCGGGGCCAGCCAGGACTGGGATTTGGGAGTTCGGCGAATCCCACAGAATCTTTGCTGAGGATCCGCCTGAACCCCTGCAAACCCCCTACAGTCCACCCCTGTATATATCCTATCACATATCATCATCATTAAATGTATTATATATAAGATCTGGGGAAGTGCAGCTAAAATTGAACCCAAGCAAAATAGAGCTACTGTTTCTGCATTGAAGTTCTTGCCAAGTTCTTGTCCTCTTGACAGGAAAATTTTGGGATCCTCCCGTCAATTGGGCAGGAAGTCACCATGGCAGGGAGTCCTTTGTTCAGCTTCCATTGGTGAGCTAGTTGAAGCATTACCTGGCATGAAGAGACTTTGCCATATTAGTTCACATGTCACCACTTGCACTGCACATGGATCTGTCTTTCAAGACCATCCAGAAACTGCAGGTGGTATAGAAGGCAGAAGCTCACTTGATAGCTACTACAGGTTCTGTGTTAGTTTCCAATGGTCCTCCAGATGCAGCTCAAAGTTTCCACTTTGTTTTATACAGCCATTCCTGGACTGGCATCCAGGACTGCATTCTCCAGCCAGACTCTTAACAGTCTGTCCTGGGAAAAGGTAGAGTTGTTTCCAACTTCTGTGACAGGAAGAAGGTTGAGGTTCAAATAGAGTGCTTCTCAGCGGCAGGACCTGCTCTTTGGAATGAACTTCTGGTCAATATCAGATCTGTCCTCTCTTTGATTTCTTCATTATTTTGCTATGCTACTAGTTGGCTGTTTTTATTATTAGTTTTTTTCCACTGACTTCTTTACTGTGGATGTTTTACTGTTTTATTTATTATGGCTGTTTTATTATTGGGCATATTATGATTTCATTAACCAATATTATGTTATTAACCAATCCCTGGAATTTTACTGGGTCTTGTTAAATGAATGAATATGTGAGTGAGGTTGAGGATCCAAAGTGGTTAGAATGCAGTACTGCAGGCTACTTCTGCTGATCACTGGCTGCCAGCAGTTCAGCAGTTCGATTCTTACCAGCTCAAGGTTGACTCAGCCGTCCATCCTTCCGAGGTGGTTAAAATGAGGACCCTGATTGTTGGGGGCGATATGCCGACTCTGGAAACCACTTAGAGAGGGCTGTAAAGCACTGTGAAGTGGTATATAAGTCTAAATGCTATTGCTATTTGGTTCTAACATAGGTAAACTCATTGCACCTGTTAGCACCTCCTTAAATAAGTTGAGACTTCTGGAGCTTACCTGATAGCTGCGTGTTCCCAAGAAACACACACGTTTGGGTTAAGGAGATATGAGGAAGAGGAGGAGGTACGGTTCTAAGCAAGTGCAACCACCATTCTTCTTAATCCCTTTTTCCACTTCAGTTTTGAATGGCTGCACATTAACAATCATGAAAACACATAATCTGGCACATATCTGTTTGGAGCATCTGTTTCTTCTTGTATCAGATCCTTGAAATAGAGACAGATCACTTGAAATTGTGTCATTTTCTGTTGGCTTTTAAAATACAGGTAACCAAGATTTTAGAAATTGTGTGTGTGTGTTTCTGCCATAGCTTTAAGCTTTTCCTTTTATCTGAATGTTATTGTATACTAAAGCACGAATGGGAGGAATATAGTTTAGCATATGGTGCAAACCTAGCCGCTGTTTTAACATGTTGTGTAAACTAGGCCACCACATGAAGACATAATATGGCTTATTTGTTAGTTCATATTATAGGGACATCCACATTCTGTTTTATTAACTAAATACAAGGTTTAATGTTCCACATGACTTGGACAATATTAAAAGCACAAAAGCAGAGTTAGTTTTAAAAAATAATTACAGTATAAAGCAGAGGCAGGAGACGATAGTCATAAATCCAGCCCTACCATTAGACAGCTGCTTCACAAAAGGCCACACTATGTCTGGACTGCAAAGATGCAGATGACCCCTAGGGGCAGCAAAGAGGCACTCTATATTCTAAATCTTTGCTACCATCTAATGATCATCTGGATTTCTGCAGTCCACCTATAGTCGCCCTACAAAAGGTTATCCAATTGTAAGCTGCGTAATATATTACTATTGATTTTTTTTTCTGCCATGGAGAGATACATAAACTTTATTTGGCTAATATTCCAGAAAAAGGTGATTGGATGACTGGGCTCAAATGCCTATTGTGTCTGATATTTGTTTACCTCACTGGGTTCTTATGACAGCCAAATGAGGATCATGAGCATTGTGGAAGAGGATAAGAAACATCACAAATTGTGTACATAATATCAACAAAATTGTCAAGTGATTTGTAGGGATACAACATGGTCTGTAAATGATGAGGCAAGAGAGAAATAAAAACAGCAATATTTTCTCTATCAACCATCCTGGGGAAAAGAGCTGCATTATTTCCTATGGACACATTTTATACGCATTCAGTGCATATGAATGACAATGCATTCAGCCCAGAAGAAAACTAGGTGATAATGCTGCCACCTTAATTAATCTCAGGTAGGTTGCTATGAAACCACCAGGTAAACATAAACAGCACCCAGGAAGAGAAAATTGCAAGCAGAAGCTATTGGTAGCATTTAACGGTCTGACAGGTTCTGCAAGAACATTGCTTTTGCAAGCATCCAATGTTGGGTTCATATATTAGACAACAACCTGCTTCATAGCTGGACAACTTGGTGGCTTTCCATCTTGTCGGCTAATTCAGAAGATATTGCTTCTGAGAACAGAACTTATTTGAACAAGTATTAAATTTCTAGAAGCATACATCAAAATATTAATGACATTTCTTTATTAAATATATATTTTTCAAGATTACATTAAAACACTAACAAAATCAATGTATTAAAACCATACTAATATATTCATTGAAACGGCAGGGGGCAGGAACTATTTATTTGATGTTCTCAGAGGGAAGGACAAGCTGAAGAAATAGATCTTCAACAGCATCTAAAAATTGTAGCAGCCAACTCACCAGAATTTCATGGAGGAGGATATTCTAGAGCAATGTTTCTCAACTTTACCAACTTTATGATTTGTAGACTTCAACTTCCATCACTCTCCTGGAGCATTTTATAACCAATACAATAATTATCAATCACTTATGTCAAAGTGGAAAAGAACCAGCCCGCCAATTCTTCAGTTATTATAGTGAGAAAAGACTGTGGGGTTCTCGAAAAGGACCTGGAGCCTCATAGATGGCCCACCCAGATGTTTACACAGATGTCTGGGCAAGATCTACATGACATGTACAACATCCAAGAGTACAGTTGGACAGCACAGTCTCATTCTGCATGCCTGTTGATTTTCAACACTCTCAGTAATGCTTGATCAGAGCTCTGGAATAATCCAAATCACAAATTTTGGTTCTTCTTTCTGAAATCCATAAATCCCTGGTGCATAAATAGCTTTTCTCATAGCACCAGGCAGGAACAATGTGGAAGCAATCCAAATAAACTGTGAGTACTAAAAGATTAGGGTCCCTTATCTTCATCACATTCCATAATGTCATAAGCACTCATGCTAATGTGTGAGAAGTTCAACAAACACCTTTGTCATGGCATCACGAATAAGGATTAATATTTATATATGCAGCATTAAGATTATTCAATCTGTGTGTGTAGATCTGAATGCTTTATTGAAAGAACAGGATATGGTGAAACTGAGGAAAATAGGAATACATGCAATGAGAACCAAATATAAGATAAGCAGTATTGAGTTACTGCTGAATATAACAATTAATAAATACAAGTAATCTAAATCTCACCAGCGATGCTCTGTGTGTGGGATCTGGATTTGTCCTTGGATGAACACATGCCACAGATTAAGATGGATTCTTCTTTGTGTTTCAGCCTCCTCCAAATGCTAAAAGAAAATGGAGTCTGGCTTCACAGCGTGAACTTGTTTTGAGAGTGCGAGCTGATGGGTAAAGGGGTTGGGTCAGCTTCAAAACAATATAATTGGTATTTGTCCCTGAAACTACAAGATCGGACTAGAGAGCAACAACAGTATATAAAGATTGTATGTTGGGGCATGACAGACATGGAAAATACATGTATTAGAATAGACAGTGATTGGCCTATTTTGTAATAACAATTATCCCCTAGCACAGGGGTGGGAGCTTTGTGATCTGTGGGCCTCAACTCCCAGAATTCCTGAGCCAGCCACACCCAGGAATGGGAGCAGTCTGGGAGTTGAAGTCCACAGGTTGTAAAATTGGCATAGTTGCCCACCCCTGCATAGAGCCATCAATGCCAGAATGAAGTAAGCAAGACACGCCCATCATCCTCACCAAGAAAGGGCTATAAATAATGAAGGTACATTGCACAAGCTGTTGTAGAAACTGCAGCAGCTTGAGACTGGCTCCCAAGAACAACATTTCCTGATTAGGATAAGAGTTGCAGTTTTGTGTAAGACTGCAGATATAAAGATATAGTAAAATCAGTAAATAGTGCAACCATACAAACTATCAGCAGGAGCATGGAGGAATTTGTAAAATATGCAGTGATGATGGCACATCTAGCTGGCAGACCTCACCTCTCTTTTCTGGTTTAAATTAATGCTTTAAATGTTTCTCTGCAGCCCACATGACTAGCAGTCTATTAAAATAGCACTGAATTTTCCCACTGATGCAGCAGGAGACTGTGAGTTCTAGTCCCATCTTAGGTATGAAATTTGCTGAGTGACAATCACTCTCTTTCAGCCCAATTGACATTGCAGGGTTGTTGCTGTGGGAAAACAGGAGGAGGAAGGATGTGTGTTTATCACCTTGGATTATATAAAGTAATGAAGGCAGGATAAAAAAATAAATAAAGATATGCCTGCATAAGGTTTGGAAAATATTATGGAAAACTCTGGTCAAGGATTTTATAGCAATTGCCTCTAGAGAAGCCAGTTTCTGATTTCTCAGTCCAGGCCAAATGGCCCTTGACACTTTTGACCAATAGCCAGCAGAGAGGGGATATGCCTGTGGCCACTTTAGCATGCCAGGTTATATCCATAACAAAAAAAAATGTGCTAGAAGAAAAGGAGGAACACCATTCTAGACTCTCACTAGCTCCTAACCCAAAGCCATAGGGAAGGGTGTCTTATCCTCATTATCAGATACATCAACCTCCAGCCAACAAACTGTTCCATTTATAGTAGAAATACAGGAGGAGCCACCAGGTTTCCTACTTTCCATCTCCTTCTGCTCCTTTTATGTACCTAAAAGGATTAAAGCTGGAACAACCAAAAGGTCCCCTCCCTTTGAACTCTCCATTGGTAATTGCCACAATATTATTTCTAATAAAAGTTCTGTTATTCTTACATTTATTTAGTTATTTATTGCCCTTTTATCTCTTCCCTTCTGGTTCACGTCTTGCTTTCCTTTTATCTGGTTTTGCCTTTTATACTTTTTGAAGTTTTGCTGATGCTTATGTTGGAAGAAATATTGATCTAGTTCAGTTCCAAGCAGGGAGAAAGACACTGGAAATATGGAGGCTGATTGGAAAGATGGTTTAATGAAGCAGAACCATCAAGCACATGGTCCTGGTGCAGCTGACCACATGGAGTTGAGAGAGAGAGGTATATATATCCTCTCTTGGGCTTTGCACTTTAACTTCCTGTTCCTGTGCAAGCATATGTATTCTATTGGTTGTTGTAGGGGTCACTGCTAACTTTGTAGGCTGTCTGAGTCCCAGGCTTGGTTGAAGCTTGCTGGGTGACGCAGTAAAGGGGCTTGTGTTCTGAAAGGATGTTGGGCAATTCCTATTGTGTCTTAATGGCTTTTTCCTGGTTTGGATCTTGAGTGAGGACTAGTCCCATCATCCTGAGGCTGAAGGTCTTTTGTCTTGTAGATAGGCTGGCCAAGTCCTGCTGGGGCTATTAACAAAGGTGGGGGCTGCTTTCCAACAGCATTCTCCTTTAGGGAAATATAATATTCTGCCTTTTTAAATATTTCCTAAAATATTTCACTCTTCTAGGAGAGGGATGGGTGCTAACTTTTTATACTTAATAATAAAATCAAGCCTTTTTTTTTACTATCTGAACTGAGTGGTAGATATGCTTGCCCTGATTCAGATATAGAAGGAGATTGGAAATGTCTATTTCTATATTTGAATCAGAGCATGTGAATGGGAAACTAAATTGGAAATTATCCCCAGCAGTTTATCAAGTTCTGTTCAAGTTTTAAGCTAGATTTCTGAATAAAACCTGCTTGCCAGACATTCACAATTCTTTGGACTGCAAGCCAGACAAAGAACACACATCTCCATAAAGGAGAAATGCTCTTTGTCACACATACACAGAAAATCAAATACTCCAGCCTTTTCTATCACTGAAAGTAGAAAAAGTTGAGTCTAAAAAATACCAAAACACCTAAGGGCAGGTCTGTGTAAGAAAAGGAGTGGGGTTTATCATCTCCCAGTAGCTTCAAAATCTTCCCTAAAGCTGGAAGTAACTCAGATAATTAAAGCGGAGGAAACATCTTTCCCACAAGATTTCTCTTTCTATAAAAAATAAAGTGATCCTAGTTAGGTATTTATGCTAGATGCTTAATTCATGGGATGCAAAGCCACAAAGCCTCATTGTTTCATTTATCTATAAAATGAAGGAACTGTATGTAATTCCAATCTTTATGCATACTGAACGTATGCCCTCCCCCATATTATCCTTTTCTATAGAATAATCCCATGATCTGAATAATAATTTTAAACTCTCTAATATGTCTTCTGAGATGCTACTAAAAACCCTCATTTGTAGCAAACCAGTGCCATCTTGTGATCTGCCTGCAGCCGTGTCTTATTTTAGGCAATATTATTTGATTTATCTGGAACTGCTATATTCTATAATCTGAACAGCTCCATGATTTATCTTCTAAAATACTGAATGTTTGCATTTTACACTCTAAGTTAAAAGGAGGGTTAATTTTAGTTTTATTTTTTATTTAGTTAGTTAGTTTTAATTCTAGCTTTAAATAATAATAACTTTATCATTTCTCTTCTGGGATTTGTCAATTTTCTCCCATGAAGGTGGGGGAAAGACCAAACATCTGTGTACACTATATGGATATGAAGTAGCACTAGAGCAATTGTTTCAGTATTTGCTTTTTGATCTTTAAGGCAATTTTGGTATAAGAACCCTATTTCTTTTAATATTGGGTTAGGATGTAGATCCTCCATGGAAAATAGGCAGTGGCGGCAGGAATTACCAAGCATCTGCCCTAAAGCAGGAGTGGGCTAGAGAGTGTGAAGACCCAAAGGACTTCTGAGATCTCCAGCTTTCTACCTTATAGATTCAGCCATTCATTACACTAGGGTTTTTCCCCCATGCCCCCCCCCCCTTATCCAAAATATGATTTTAAACTAGAAGAGACAGCTGGGTTCTGCCAGTTCTATTTTGCCAATTTTGTCACCAATAAGTACTCTACAGGTTATATTTATCTCTCTACTGGATTTTGGTAGCACATTGCTCCAAAACAACTCAGGATAGCTTACAATCAACTAGAAAACATGATACAAATGCAGTACCCTATAAATAAACAAAATGGCAACTGGCCACTCAATATAAAGATGTGCAAAAAACCTGCTGCATTTGGCCCAACAGAAATTTCCAAGTGGTTTTTAAGGAGACCACATTAGAATAGTTGAGCTATGAGATGAGTAGGGCATGAGTAACTGTGTAAAAGGCCTCCTGGTCCAGGAAAGAGTGTGACTGTCATACAGAAAGTTCTCACTTGGCTACAGATGCTCTGTGTTTTTCAAATAGGAGTGGTAATCCAAGAAAGACTTTCCAGATTGCACACCATTCTTGAAAGGAAGTGCAGCCTCCAAAAAGATTAAAGATGAAAAATTCTTAGATCCCAGGGGGTGGGATAGAGGGTTAATAGCCACAGCCATTTAGCTGAATTAAATCAGAGCTGGTTTTTCCCCAACCAGATCCATACTGGTATGGGACAAGACCTCAACAGCATCACTTGGCTGGCTTAGAGTTGAAATATCTAATTGGCTATCATTGCCATACTGATGGTACTGAATTTGAAAATGATGGGTATAATGGGTATGGCTTCAGGGGTCAAAACAAAGAGATGCAACCAAGGGAATAGTCAGATAAAAGGCAGCTGAGCCTGCAGCAGGAATGTGGGTGGGGCAAGATGCTCAGAAGGGACCCTCCCCAGTTTGGGGGCTGTAAAGGAGATGTAGGAAGACTCTCAAGATTTTGTTAATGTACTTTTGCAATAAAGTACATTTATATCATCTTTTCATGTTTCCTGTCCAATCTACAACAGAAGACTGACATCAGTCTTGTAAGTCTGAAAGTACATCTCTCCGTCCAGGACATACTTTCATGGACTTCTTAAATTCTTCAGAATAGTGAAGAATTGGAAGCTTCTACTCTCTGAAACATTGCATCTGAAAAGATGCAACTTTTCTCAGGTTAGAAAAATTAGGAAGCTGCTCATAATATATCTTCACATACAATTGCATATGCAGGCACTTCATGTTTGAATATGTAGCTTTAATATCCCTTGAAATGAAGAACACCAACAATGCATGATTACATCTCCCAATGTTGCTACTTCCACTTCCTTGATTAAACCCTTTCTAATGGTTAGTATCAAGTTAAGAAAAGTTGGTTCACATGTTCTGGCCATCACCTTCTGAGCAGCAAATTATCACCAAGTTAACTAGGTAATTTCCTAGCAGGACTATGATTGATAGAGTAAGCGAATGATGGGATAATTAAATTTTCCATCACTACTGCTTCAGGCCTTTTTGAAAATATGCAGTTTGATTTTGGAAGGCATCTTCTATCTATATCTTCTCCTTGATTAGGCAAGCAATAGTGGGTGCCCACAATAATAATGCATTTATTCATTCCTTCACTTAGCTGGATGCTTTTAACTGTTTTGCCAAGTTCATTTACTTGGAAATCTGAGCATATAATGCAACTTCTCTATCCTTTCTATTGCTTCTGTTCCCTTTTGAACAAATTGTATTCTTTAGCTGCTATATTCCAATCATGGCAGTCATTTCCCTCAGGTTTCCATTATAGCTATACAATCATATTTGTTTTCTTGTGCTAAGAGTTCAAACCAATTTTGTTTATTTAGTAAATTTATGTGTAGATGATAAAGACTGATTTTTATGAGATCATGTTCTTTCAGATTTTTTCACCGTGACTTAATAAGTCCCCTTACAGCTACATTTTCATGTACTTCTACAGCACGTACATCTTCATTTTAGGTCTTTATTTCAGGGTTTTCTTCTCTAATTCTCATAAGATTTAGTTTTAAGGCTTCTCAATCAAGCTTACTGTTCTTTAGCCAAAAATATTTTTATTAATCTTTGTGAGATGTGACCTATTTTGTTGCTTGTGGTTCATCGTGATGTGAAAAATCAGATCTCTTGAGCCTACCACACTTTTCATAGTCGGCCAGTCCCTTGCAAAATTCTCCGTTCTTTTTTCATTTTGCTTCTTTCTCCTGAAGTTTTACAACTGTGACTTCTGCCAGGCTAGACAGTTATTTCAGAATTCCAGCAGGGCAGAACATCTCTTCTGTACCTTGCTTTTAACTTCAATCTAAATAATAGAACTATCAAGCTCTAATTGTATGAGAAACTAGAACATACGATTTATTATTTTTAAGCAGTTTTTAATCCAACCTGGCACCTTTCCAGCATGTTAGGATGGCAATTGCAGGAATTCCCAGTGCAAATCCAACTAGACTGGGGAAAAATTCCAATCTTTGGATTCCTGTAATTATTGTTGGACTGTTAAGCCACAGCAAATGACATGTTTACAGTTCCCAAGGAGCTATAAAGGCCAGTTAGGTTGACTGCTTCTAGCACCTTTAATGGCTCCATTAATAATAATTCTCCATTCTAGCACCTTTAATGGCTCCATTAATAATAATCTTTCAGACAATAACACTGAGTCAAAAACATTGAGAGTCCCACAGTCTCCTCATAAGAAGCAGGTGTCCAGAGCATTTGTGGATGATATCCCATCCTCTCCTTGTCCAGAGAGGGACTAACGAACCATCTACTCACTGGATCTTCAGTCTTTGCTGCAGTCATTTTCTCCACCTTTGTCAGAGATATGTTTAGTTTGGGTGTCGGCAACCTGAGGCTCCAGAGCTGCATGCAGCTCTTTCGGCCCTCTGCTACGGCTTCCTGTCCCATCACTAGCTGGCCCTGCCCCTCACCTTCCCCTCTCAGTCACTCCTCACCTGGCCTGAGAAGGTAAGGTTGACAGCAGGGGATGGAGAAGCGGCCAGGGCTGATTCTCCATCGCCTCACTCTTGCTGGAGCTTCTTCCAGCCTTCGTGGTGCTGGGCATGCCTCGGTCACTTGGGGAGACATGCAACCTGCTCTCTGCCCTGAGACACTGGCCCAGCCCGGCTGTGACCTATGCCGGTCTCGCTAACACAAGGGCTGGCAGGGTGGGAATGGGATCCGGGAAGATGAAATGTCGGAAAGAGGGACAGGCCCGCAGTGCCCAGCCGCGGCTTTAAGAAGCTCACCTCACACGCCCACCCCGGGGGTCAGTACGTGTGTGTCTGTGTGTGCTGAGGAACGAGCGCGAGGTGGAGCATGAGGTGGAACCTTCTTTTGGGCCAAGAGATAGAAGGGGATGACATGGGGAAGTGCCCCCCCTCCCCTGGCTGATCACTGAGCACAAAAGCCCAGCGGGCAGGGGCTGATCTGGCAGAAGCGGCCCCATTGGCAAGTCAGATGGTAGAGAGGCCTGGCCTGGCTCTCACAGTGGGACACTGTTTGGCACCTCCAGATGTGAACTGCTGCCTTTGAAATGCACTGCACCTTTGAGGAAGCCGGGCAGCGATGGCTGGGGCCATGGGGGGGACAGCGGAGGAATCAGGGCTGCTCCCCCCTCTCCTCAGCAAGCCGGGCCTGGAGGAGCAGGGAGAGTTGCAGGCCAAGAGCCGGAGGGTCAGAAGGCATGCTCCGATGTTGCCCCAACATGCATTTCCAGTGTGAGCTCTTCTGTCCCGAAGTGAGATTGAGTGGGAGATAGGGAGCAGGGAGCAGAGAGCAGGGGGAAGGGTAGGGGGCTTCTAGGAGCAGAAGTCCAGCTGGCTTTCCTTTTGGCATGGGGCGGGGGAAAACCCAATAGTTCCCCATGGTCTGCCCACTGCTCTCGTAGCACCTTTTGCAGTGCCTTGAGCAGTACAGTGAAATTTAGCATGCCTCCCTGAGCGTCTGAGGAGCGCCCAGCACTCTTCACTTTTTTCTACAGCGGAGCGAGTCTTGACACTCATCCTGCCAAATTTGGCCGAAGGGGGCTGAAATGCCCCCAAGGCAAGCTTGCTGGGGCAGATGCGCTAAAGTCACAGCGGAGAATCCCCCAAGTCTTGGGCTCTTGCAAGGAAATGAGTCCTGAAGGGGGAAGAGACCCTTTCAGGAGGTGTGCAATGTAGGAAGGGCAGAAATGCCACTGCCCTCCCCTCTTTCGGCAGGCATTGACAGCCAGCGTTGTGATGTGTAAGTGTGAGGAGTTTCCTGCAGAGGACAGGCGTAAATAGTACATGGGGAAGAAAAGGTAGCAAGACTCGGTGACTGGGGTTGGTGGGTGAAAAAGAGAGAAGGGCGACCTGCAAATCTAGGAAGGGAGAGAGAGAGAGAGAGAATGAGAGGAAATAAGAGGATGAGGCAAAGAAAGATAGAGGGAGGGGGAGAGGGAGAGATGCAGAGAGAGGGGTAGATAGAGAGAGGAAGAGAGATAGGGGGAGAGAGGGGGAGAGAAACAGACACAGAGAGAGAACGA
>JANHFL010005534.1:164575-177398 GCA_032468155.1 Oxyrhabdium leporinum
GGTCAGGATCAATGGTGTCCTCAATGCTGAGAACTACAGGCAGATATTTATCCATCATTCCATACCTTCAGGGAGGCATGTGATTGGCCCGAAATATATTCTGCAGCAGGACAACATACAGTCCCAAACATACAGCCAATATCATTAAGACACACACTGCTAGAGAGAAGTTCTCTGCTAGAACTTCTCTCTAGCATGGGCTCCAGCATGAGTCCAAAAACTCAGAAGACTAAAAGTCTGGTCCTGGTGACCAGCCCAGATTGGATCCTGCAACATTATCACATATATTTGCCTTCATTCATCATTAAGAACTACCTTCAGTGTAAAGAAACAACAAGAAGGTCCTGGAAATGATGGTTGATGGAGCCCTGATAACATCATCAAATCTGTTTAGGATTACATGAAGAGAGAAGGATTTGAGGCAGCCTACATCCATGGAAGATCTGTGGTTAGTTCTCCAAGATAATTGGAACAACCTTGAAGAAACCTTGCTGAGTTCTTTCAAAAACTGTTGCAAGTGTACCTAGAAGAATTGATGCTGTTTTAAAGGCAAAGGGTGATCATCCCAAATATTGATTTGATTTGGATTTCTCTTCTGTTCATTTACTGTCCATTTTATTAATCGATAAAAATAAAGTATTAACACTTCTACTTCTGGAAGCATTCTTAATTTACAATATTTTTGCACAACTTCCGAATACTTCTTCACGGTGTTGTAGGTCTGCTGTGATATAGTACAATTTTTGATAAACATTTGATGGCCAAGCCACAGTTAATACTATAGGGCTGAGAACTGCAAAGTATGCATATAGGTATAGCAACGTTTTGAGTGTGGGTTTTGGGGTACATTCTTTATTTCTAAATTATGATACAATGTTTCCCACTTCAAAATAGCAAAAATCTAGGAGCTGCAGAATGGCTAAAAAGATGAACAAGAATATCCATACATAAGTATTCAGCATGCCTTTCTCTTTCATTAAACAAAGCAAGAAAGAGTAAGGAGTAGTAAGCAAAATGAGATCAGGAAATTTAACTTGAATGTAATTTTTACTGGTACATTTTATTAAATTTTACCATGACTTTCTAACCTTACAAATCATCCTTGCTTCAACCATGTTCATATACTGTATCATAGGTTGCCTTTTTTCGTTAAATTTCTTACCTATCTTTATGAGGACTTTAAAAACTCTATCGTGGTACAAGCTGGTTAACGTATCAACTCTTGTCTAATAGATTCAGATCTTATTCAGATCCTATAAGAACTCCTGAGATACAATAACTAATGAGTTTTGTGATTTAGAAAGCATTTATGCAACATAAATACTGATATATTTTTTCTGTAATTACAACAATAATGCTTTTTTATCCATGCTTATTCTCACTATAGGCTAAAGTGTGGATAGATGTTTATAGGCTCAAAGTTTGAACTACAGTAACTAATTTGCATATTCATAGCTTTCTTGGCTTCTGAAGTAATGATCAGGATATTTGTTTCTGCCATTTGCAGGGGAAGTTATAGCCCAAAATATAGAATACATAAATATAAGTAGTAGTATTTGGTTCTTAACAGGCTTAGATACAAATTCATGTGGCTACTATCATTCTCATCTTCTCATTTCTCATCTTTTCTCATCTTCACATCTTTCCTACTGTCTTCTATTGATATCTTATGATTTATCACTTGTAGTTTGTATCTTATGATTACTGATTTTAACTATGATTTATGACCTATCACTTTGTTGTTGTATGTGTGTACACTGAGAGCTTATGCACCAGAGACAAATTCCTTGTCTGTCTGAGTTTTAAGTATGGCTATAATCACTCCCATAAAGTGTATTGTATTGTCTGTAAGGCATTATTCTACTGTGTCTTTACATCCGTGGATACATCATACTACAAAATAAGAGAATATAGTTATTTCAGTGTGCCGCAGAGCATACTGAATTATATAGGGGAAAATACAAGTCTTAAATATATATATGTATGGGATGTGACAGCTTTTATCAAAATTTCTATGCTGAACAAATCAAGTTTGAATTATAAATGGGTCCCATTTTAGAAGGAGAAGCAAAACGTTGGAAATCAGTGTGCTAGTCCTGTTGACTTACATCTTTGTATACCATTGTCACTTTTGCTGTAATAAACAGGTTGTCGCAAATTCTCCTCCCCCCCGCGCTGGTCACCCCAAAAGTTGACTGAAATAATTAAATTTTTCAGGAAAAAAGTGTTCCTCTTTCCCATTACAACTGCTGGTCATTAATACATATGAACCAGTTTCTTAAAATTGAGAAGTACTTGAGGGTCTATTTCTGTGTCACATTCGTCTTAAAACATTCTACCATTACCTTGTAAAGGCTTAGTTTCAATTCCTGCTGCACTCTATAACAACAGAAAAAAAGAAAGCCCACAAGAGAGCTACACATATAGTAAACCCAAAAACATGTCTAAATACTATCTTAAGACAAACCAAAGAATGAAATTGAGATAGAAAGGATACAGTAGAGAATGGAATGAGGCAGGATGAGGCAGAGCTAACTACCCTAATAACTCCGGGTTGCTGACAAGCAGTCCCTTCCATACAGGTTCCTTCAGTTTTATTCTAGCAGATTAACCTGATGCCAGGTCTCAAAAAAAATGTCTTTAAAATGGAACTATACATAGAAGTGACATTTACATATTGGATTCTCTTATTTTTAAATATTTTTCACTATCTCTTTCATAGTTAAGAGAATGAGAATGAAAATGTTTTGTGAGGAGAGGTTTCTTGTTAACCATTGCTGGATTTGTGACAACCACATATTCAAAATGCAATAAAAAAACATAAATACAGCTTGGATTTGCTCTAGAATCTAGATGGACAGAAATTCAATATTTTATTGTGAAAGTGTTCTGCAGTCTAGAGATCTAAAGTGCAATTAAAATCTTAAATTGCATCTAGATTTTAAAAAGTGCTAAAGATATCTATAACATGAAACTTTTTATTATTTCAGTCAGCTTTGATTCTTTTGCCATTATATCTATTTTAATTGCCATGCTTAGTTTAATTAATGGGTTTTTGGATTGGCATGGATTTTCAGTGCAAAAAATAAACATGTACAGAAATCTCCAGGACTAGGACAATAAGTTACTGTTTCTTGCTTGTAGAGAGATGAGAAAAGGAAGGTTAGATTTATTGCAAAACATTTTGTTATCTTTAATATTCCCAAAATCATTAATCAGATTTACCCATAGATTTGCTAATTCCTCCCAATGATCATATCTGAGGTCCATGTTGATTTTTATATCAGATAATAAAATTGTATCACCAGTGAAGGTCAAAAGAAATCACTCGGCAAAAGGCAAATTCCACAATCAGGGCTAAATTGAAATAAAAATAACATTGTAGACTGGGCCAGGGTGTGCATGTGGAAGGTGTATAATTAGTAAGTATGAAGAAAATATTATCAAGGTTTAGCAAAAAAAAATTACAACGAATAGTAACCTGGTCTCTGCCTTAAATAAATAAAAATAAATAAATAAAAATGATTCACAGGTTTCTGTCTTTACGATTTTTATTGATTTTCAATAAGTTGTTTTTTTTGTGGGAAAGAAAAAAATAGGTTAAATAGGTTTTCTTAGATTAAAGATTCATACACTATGCTATTTGTGCTTACTACAACAGCTTCAAATACCTGAGACAGGAAGGCTCGAACTATTATTCATTAATGGTAAAAACTACAGTACTATAGAGATTCCACCCACTTTCTTTATTAGAAACAAGGGATGCATCATTGTTTGAAGCACACCTTGAACCTTTTTACATACTGTGTGAAATGTAACCTGGTACATTTTCACATGTTCGAGCAAGCAGAACTTTCCTAAGACGTCTTTTGCATGAGATGCAACCTACGTTGTCAAGTTGTATGCCAAATCGACGACTACGAGTTCACACCAGGAATAGTTCACAGAAAGAGTTCAGATTCCATTTTGTATCTGTACACATGTGATTCCAGAATAAGTATGTTTTTGAAAAGTGAGCTGCGTCAAAAAATAAAACTAGGGGGGGGGGGGGCAAATTATCACTATGTACAGTGACAGTTTGGGCTGGGTTTGTTCAAAGTAAAACATATTTGCATGCTTGCAGTAATACTCTGCAGGATATATCTCAATCATACTAGGATGATGAAGTGAAGACAATCAGTTCAACAGGTTTCCTGTATAATGCAACTGATATGTTATTCTAGGCAGCCCAAGAGAGCCAGTTTGGTGTGGTGGTTAAGGCATCATTCTGGAAACTGGAAAATAGTGAGTTCTAGACCCACGTAAAGCACAAAACCTACTGGATGACCTTGGGCCAATCACTTTCTCTCAACCCTAAAAAGGAGGCAATGGCAAACCAATGGAAAAACCTTGCCAAGAAAACTGCAGGGACTTTTCCAGGCAGTCTCTGAAAATCAGACACGATTGAAAGGAAGGGGAAAAAAAACCACACCAATTTAATCAGAATAATAGCTGGTTATATATGGATGAGTTCAGCGTTTATTCAAGACCTTCTGATATATAAAGCATTAGAGAAATGCTCTTAATGGTGGGGTATGAGTGTGCATTGGTGCATTTAAACAATGTTATTAAAGACTTGGAAGGCCAGCAACAGGATAAGTCTACTTTTCCTACGAACATTTTCTTTGAGCAGTCAAACTCCTCTTTTCAAAGCAGCGAGATATCTACATCATATAACTGTCCCCAAACTCCATAGGGCACTAATTTTAGCACGCTGCAGTGCACTTCCCACACCAGTTTTACAGGACCAATATACAAAAATTCCATATGAGTTGACACTGCACCCCTATGGACAAGGGGTGTTGAAACTACAGCTCATGTCCCACTATACTGTAACTTCTATAAAGACACTGATAAAATACCCAGGAAACATTGATATTTTTTATGTACAATTGCTATTATCAGAGCACTTTGATGAAGTTTCTTTGAATGTAGCTAAATTTTGTTACACTGTTTACAAAATTAGGCAGATTTTGACTATTACCAACAATCTACTACAATTTATTGTAACATTATTATTTGATGTCTCTTATTTGTAATACTGATCTGTGACACAATCAAAATTATTATTAAGCACTCTTAAAAGTGTAGGATACTGTTTCTAAATCCATGGACTGCTATTTGCATGTAACTGGAACTGAAATACCCTATTATATTTGGAAACAATGTACGAGTTGCTTTACTGTGAATATATGAGAGGATGTATTTATTTTACTCTACTGTAGCATATATAATTATTCAGATTCACCTACCCCGTTGTGTTAAAATAGTTACATAAAATGGCATTTGAATGTCATTATTAAACATTAAGATATTGTTCTTTGTAGAATTTCTATTTGGCTTCCTTCTCCTGCATACTAGCATTTCATCCAGAGCTGCGGAGTATCTGCGGTGTCACATGCTATATCTAAAATAACTATGGATTGTCTAGTGAGAAAGACAAGGCTTTGCAGGGCATCACTTTAATTGAAGTGTTTGAGCCAACTTCTAATTTCTAGATTTAGACAAGGTTAACCTAAACTTGGATGCAAAAATCTAGAACATCAGATAGCAGAAAAAAGTGTTTGGTATCTGCTGGCTGCTGTTCATTTTGTTACCACCCAAATATGGGAGCTCTACCTGAAAAGAAAAGAAAGAAGCTGCACTTTCCAGAGTTGTAGAACGGTGGTACATTGATATTCCCACAATTACAAAAGAACCTTTTTGGGATTGAATCTGCAATGTCCTAAAAGAAAGATATTCAGACCTGGAAACTCACTGGGACTTTGGACAAGTTATTCTGTCCCAGTCCAACCTATTTTTCAGGTTTCTTGTGGTGGGAAAAATCAGAGGAGGAATGCTATGTGTGCTATCTTGGTCTCTTACTTGAAAGGCAGATGTAAGTCTGATTAATAATAATGGTCAATAACAGTTTAGTTTTGATGTATTTTTGAACCATAGTTCAAATACAATCAAACTCAGGACAGTGTTTTTTCAAACCTGGTAAGTTTAAAATATGTAGACTTCAACTCCCAGAATTCCCTAGCCATAATACATCTTAAGAGTTGTCAAGTTTGAAGAACACTGCTCTGGGAGCTTCTTATAATTCATACATCTTACATTGAGCAGATTTCTAAATTTTGGTCAACTTGTGTACTGGGAAATTCTACTGCTGTGGTGGAGTATTTTAACAGGTTCCAAATAATGCAACCATCATAAAACGAACTCCAAGGCATTGCGATTCCTCAAAGAACAAGTTTATTAAGGTACACCATCTTGACACTAACTAGTGGAAAGCCAGTACTAAAGTTCCCCGGCTTTCCACATCACTGTAACTAATAATTTCTCATTTTTCCAAAACAATAAGTCACATGTCCAACAGGGATGCGAGCTGATTGCTTGGAGACTTTACTCCTCCCTCCTCTGGTCAGTTGCTTGTGGAACATGGCTGACTAATCGGCCAACTATGTTTTGGCTGGCAACTCTATCCAGCTCAGCTCTTCCCCCCTTCCAGCTCCCAAGTGTGTCAAGCCAAATTGATCTGAATAACCCCCTTCACAATCTAACTTCAGGCTTGACAGGCTGCCCCCCTCAACTGGAGGAATATCTCTGCAAGAGAAAACACATAGTTGTCATCGATGTCACTAGCCTCTCCTCCCTCCACTGGGAGCCCCTTTGACTGATGAGGGTATTTGTTATGGAACTGCTTTCCTAATCTCTCTGCATTCACTTTCCAACTTTTCACCCAGGTTGCCTCAGAGAGGGGGTACCCCCTTCCAATACACCAAATATTCTAACTGACCCGTAGACACTTTCGAGTCCAGGATTCTTTTTATTTCATAGTGAGTCTGACCCTCGATTACCACTGGCTTGGGGGCTGTCCTATCGACTGGTCGGACTTATGAACTCACTATGGGCTTCAACAGACTGCTGTGGAACACTGGATGTCTTTTCCCCAGCAACCAGGAAAGTTGAAGTTGTACCATAACCGGGTTAATCACTTTCACTATAGGGAATGGTCCCATAAATTTTGGTCTGAGCTTTTTTGAGGCTAACCTTAATCCCAGATATTTCATTGACAGGTAAACCTTGTCCCCACCTTGAACTCCAGTTGGGGAGATTGGTGCTTGTCAGCTTGCTTTTTATACTGCTTCTCTGCCTCACTGAGGCCCTGCTTGGTGTTTTCCCACCCTTTCTTCAGTGACTTCATCCACTCTGCTAGTGACATGGAGGAGGGTGGCTCCCGAGGGAGCTCAGACATGGGGACAAACTCTATGCCACTGGTCACCTGAAAAGGTGTCAGGCCAGTGCTACTGTGTACTGTGTTGTGTACGCTACCTCAGCAAACAGTAACTCGGCCCAGTCCACTTGCTGGTAGTTGACTTAGCACCTTAAGTATTAAGCACCTTAAGTATTGCTCTACCATGGTGTTAGCTCTTTCTGTGGCCCCGTTAGTGCTCGGATGAGAGTTTCAGCTCTCCCCCCTTCCAGCTCCCAAATGTGTCAAGCCAAATTTATCTGAATAACCCCCTCCACAATCTAACTAACTTCAGACTTGACACTAAGCCCCTGCCAGCTTCAGGCTTAGTAGAACAGTAATATGTCATCGTAGTAATGCAGAAATAGTTGTGTTTATCTGTTTTCAGCTATTCTAAAAGTAGTTTCTCTTTTCCCTTGAATCCAATGGACTGAATATATTTAGCCATTTAAATATTGAATAGACCTCCTGGTCACAGAGAAAGAAATTCTTACTAGTGGAAGATTTATCAACGTTGGGGGTTGGCGTTGAACTTGTTTAGTTTTACGCCAAATGAAAGGTATAATTATAAGCCAAAATTTAGACAGACAGTGGGCATCTTAAAGTGTGACTACTAGATCCAGGGGGCAAAAATCTGGATAACTACTAGATGGCAGTAAGGAGAGGCAGAAAATTAGCTCTTTGCTGCTTTCTTGCGGTCACACATCCCAGATTGATAGTTCTAAACTTGGTTCTTTAGTCTCTACTTGATCCTCAAAACAATGTTAAGGATCAAGTAGATCCTTTAATGTTTTACTAGCCAAAATAATTATTTGCTTTATGTTTTACTTTCCATTTTTGTTTCTCTACAAAAAAAAGATTTCATTTGTATTTTCAGATGGTAAAACTCACAGCTGTTGCAGTTTGTGCCACCACTGTAAATGTAGTAAAATAACTGCTTGTGTAAATTTTGCTTTTTATCTGTTCAATTGTAATCTATTCAGGCACTATTTTTTTCTGTGAAAAAAGAAAAAAAAAGGCCACAACAATATTTCATTCATCTCAAACACACAAGGAAATGACTCAGCAAGTTAGCTCAAAATACTGTAAAGCTTAAAAGTTGATGCTGAAATATAAGGAAGTTGCCTAACTTTTAAAATTACCTTGAAACCTGTACCATATACAGAAAATCCTACATGTTGGCCATTACAAATATGTTTAAAATATGGAATGCTGCTTCTTTCCACTCTTTGAGCAGCCCTTTAGCATCCCAGGTTCTTTCAAGCAGTTGTATGACGATATGATTATCATACGATATGAGCCACGGTGGTCCAGTGGTTAGAGTGCAGTACTGCAGGCTTCTGCTGCCTGCCGGCTGCCTGCAATTTGGCAGTTCCAATCTCACCAGGCTCAAACTCTTTAAACCGCTTAGAGATGGCTGTAAAGCACTGTGAAGTGGTATATAAGTCTAAGTGCTATTGCTATTATGAAATGTAGTAAGCAATCAAATATCCTCTAAATCAGTGTTTCTCAAGCTCTGCAACTTTAAAATATGTAGGCTTTAACTTCTAGAAGACTGGCTAGGGAATTCTAGGTGTTGAAGTCCAGATACCTTAAAAGTTATTGAGCTTGAGAAAAACTGCTGTAGATATTTGGAATTTCAAGTCGCATCATCTCAGCACAGAAAATAGGAATTACAGGAGATGTGGTAACTAGGCTGTGGTATAGGAAGTGGCTTTGTTCTGTTTAACTGTATTGACACCTGCACTGCTTTCCAAAGTTAATCCTAATGTCTAGTGGTCTGGTGGTTTAGTAAGAAGTTTACACTGTACACTTTTTAAAAAAATCAATTCATTATTTTATCATAGAGAATAAAATACAGAACAGTAAAACAAACAAACTGAAACAAAACAAAAACCTATATTGAATGCTAACAACAACAAAAAATAGTGTAAAAAAAAGGAGGAAAAAGTGGTCAATTAAATTTAACATTCAACATATAGGATCCAGCCTGGCTGAGTGCTCAAAGAAAAGAAAAAGCAATGTATTCTCTTCCCCTTTTATCTATATCTACACCTATCATTCCTGTGTGTGTGTACGTATAGAAATAGAAATAGAAGAAAATGCAATCAACAGGTTGAGCTGAACGTTACGCTAATCTTCAAATCCCTCTGTTAATCATCTATTACTATACTTAGCAAGTAGAAAGTTCACAAATGGTTTCCAGTCTCTTATGTAGCTGTCTAGTCCATTATCTCTAATCAAGGCAGTTAATTTTGCCATCTCTGCTAATTCAATCAATTTCAAAATCCATTCTTCAACAATCGGCATCTCTTTTTCTTTCCAGTGTTTGACAAGTACAAGACTCGCATGTGAAAGAATAGCACCCCAAATTGTTTTCAATTTGGGGTGTCCCTCATATCTAAAAGAAAAGTTTCAGGTTTCATTAATGTTTGTATCTTAAATATTTTTGCATTGTTATGGTTATCCAGTATGTTTTCATATAATTGCAAGACCACCACATATGATAAAATGATCCTGGATTTTGACTACATTTCCAGCACTTATTAGAAATTATATATTTTCGCTAGAATGTCTCGGGTCAAGTACCAAAGATACATCATTTTATAAAAGTTTTCTTTCAAACTATAATTTAATGTACATTTAGTCCCTTCGTACATACATTCTCCCATTTATCTAGCATTATATTATGCAAAAAAAGAATTGCTCACTTTACCATACACTCTAACAT
This sequence comes from Oxyrhabdium leporinum, assembly GCA_032468155.1. Classification (NCBI taxonomy): domain Eukaryota; kingdom Metazoa; phylum Chordata; class Lepidosauria; order Squamata; family Cyclocoridae; genus Oxyrhabdium; species Oxyrhabdium leporinum. Next base: position 174,583 of record JANHFL010005534.1, read on the forward strand.
ATTCATCTTCTATATTCATCTTGAGTAGCATTTTATATACTTTAGAAATCAAGTGGCCATCTCCAGAACATAAATTAACATCCAGTTCAGATTTAGTTCCAGTGAAAACAACACTTTTTAATCAAGTTTAAATCTTTCAAAAATTCTATAATAATTAAACCAATCACAAGCAAATCTTTCACTTACTAGTTGTTCTCTTGTCTTTATCTTAAACCCCTCTTTTTCAACTATCAGTAAGTCTCGATATGTCATCCATTTACATTCCGAAAACATCTGTTCTATGTAGTGCTTTATGAGGTAATAGCCAAAGTGGTACTTTATCAGCTAACCTTCTTTTATACTTCCGCCATACATGTGCAATCGATTGCCTAATAACATAAATCTTAAAGCCAGAGTTAACTTTTACTTTGTCATACCACAGATAGGCATGCCACCCAAATCTCAAATCAAAACCTTCAAGGTCTAACAGCCTTGAATTTTTAAAAAGTTATCCAATCTTTTAATCATACCAGACAACAAACATCATAATATAATCTAAGATCCGGCATACCCAGACCTCCTCTATCTTTAGAATCTTGTAGCAGCTTATATTTAATTCTTGGTTTTTTTAGCTTGCCAAATAAATTTAGATATATCTTTCTGCCACTGTTTGAAAGTAGAATCTCTAATCAATATCGGTATTGTCTAAAATAGAAATAACATTCTAGCTAGTACATTCATTTTAATTAGTGAAATACTTCCCGTTAACGACAAATCTAATTTTTGCCATCTATTTAAATCCAATGTTATCTCCTTCCCACATTTTACCGTAATTATTTTTGTAAAGCTTAGAATTTTCTTCAGTAAGAATCACCCCCAAGTACTGTACCTATTTCACAACTTTAAAACCAGTTTTAAATTCCAATTTCTTCTGATCTTCTATCTTTATGTTCTTAGTCAGTATTGTTGTCTTTGATATATTTATTCTTAAATTTGCCATTTCGCCAAACATTTTAATCTTCCTCATAACATGTTCAATGTTCTCTAATGGGTCTTGCATATGTAATACCAAATTGTTGGCAAATGCATGTAATTTGTAATTATGTATTTTAATTTGTAGTTCTTTTGCTCAGTTAGCCTGTCTAATATCTTTATTTAATAGTTCCAACACTAAAATAAATAATGAAAGGGATAAAGGACATCCCTGCCTTGCTCCCTTCTGGATTTCAACTAGTTTTGTAAAGTTTCCATTCATCATGATTCTAGCCCTAGCTAACTAATCACCGGAGAAAAAAAACTTTCCAAAGCTAATCTGTATGTCTCTAGTCATTTGGTGATTTATAACTAATAAGAAGTTTATGCTGTACACTTATGTGTTGAATTCTATAAAGGAAGAAAGTTAGTATTCCAAAGTAATAAATATATGAAGAAAAAGTATTAAGAAAGGTCCTTTGCAATCCAAGGGAGCATAAACATAGCACCTTTCTTGGAATCATTAAAGCAGCTGTGCCTTTTGCCAGCCCACACAGCTGCTTCCAAAGCTGCTTCCTCTGGTCTCTGAATGTTATGAAGCATTTCTTTCAAATATTTGTATCAAATGCATTACTACAAAATTTCCAGCCCAGAATTGAAAAAGTTTAAAAAGTAATCCTCCAAAAGTCTGGTTTTTATAGTTACACGCAACTGCTTTTGCAAAATACTCTTAATAGTTGTTTTAATTTTTATTGCCTGAAGAATAACATTAGAAATAAAAACTAGGGAAACATAAGGAGTAGGCAATTTTGTTGAATGACTGTACCTATGACTCCTACCAAACAAAATGTTTTTCATATTACGGTTGTGGTAAAACCAGATGTTTTGATCAGAAGTGGCATGATTTCATCTTTGATTTGGGGAATGAATAATATACATTAAAATCTTCTTATCTTCCTTAAAATGAAAGAAAAAATCTCCTCCCTTAATTTCTTAATAGCAAATTATTGAAAACCTAGGGAGGGGCAGTGTTCTCAGACCAGCCTACAGTACCAAACAAAGTTGTTGGGGGAAATAGGAGGAGGGAGTACTATATACATCACTTTGAGACACTGACAAAAAGGGAAATTCTGTTTTAAATGAATAATTATTCTGTATAGTTTACTCACCGGTTGATTTTCAGCAATTAAAATTATGTTTAACAAAAGTTTGATTGTTGTGCCATCAAGTCCTTTTCAACTTCTATCAATTGCATAGATAGATTTTCTCCGTGATGATGTAATCTGTTCTTTCAAGTCTCCCAAGGATGCCTGTGGTGAATCTATCCACCCTCCTCCTCCTCCTCTTCTCTTTCCTTCCATCTCCTTTCCCAGTATTAGAGCATTGTCCAGAGACATGGGTCTTTATATAATATATTCTAAGTAGAATAATTTGAACCTGGTCATTTGTGTCTCAAGTGGGAATACTGAGCTGATTTGTTCAATGAAAGAACATATAAATAATTATCTTTAAATAAGCATTGGGGGCTGATTTATGGAATGATTGCTTAGTTTGTCAGAAGAGCTACCAGTCTCCTTTCCTGTAAAAGCACCCTCTCTCCTTTGCTCCCCTCCTTAACTGTCCACTGCGTCTCATCTCTTTCGAGTCTTTTTCTATCCAAATTATTTTAGCTTTTTTGGTGCTTTCTGGATAAGGAAGATCTTTTACTGGAATGACAAATAGGATTGTTTGCATCCCTTTTGCAGATAATGGACACCCTTTTTGGCAAAAGTCGGGGGCTATGTGAGAATGCTTTTTGTAGATTTTAGCTCTGCATTTAACACAATACTTCCACATAGACTAGTGTCTAAACTTATGGATCTTGG
>JANHFL010005534.1:177498-203512 GCA_032468155.1 Oxyrhabdium leporinum
CTTTAATAAACTTTTATTTAGATTGTTTACAATCTGAGTGCTGAGTGAATTTTTGAACTTAAATGGAACGCTGACACTAATCTTGGATCCTTTTTCTGCTAACTCAACCCCAATCTGTATAAAAAAAAAAACACCTGAGTAAGACAACAATGTAACAAAGAAAACAGAAATTAAGTTTACAAAGCACATTAGAGGAATGAACAGTTACTTACCTTATTATTACAACTGAAAAAGCACCCTGAAATTTAATGTACTTAATTGCTTGTGCAGAAATTGTAAGAATCTGAGGGGGGGGGGAGGTTTAAAAGAATTTGCTTTATTGTGAGATTGCCAGAGCTTGACATTTCCAATCAGAACTGCAAATAAAAACTATGAAATTCCTCAAATGAGACTACTACAAGCAATCCAATCTATAAATTTCTAGAAAGAACAATCACAGTATATTTGCTTCTTTCCCCAAATTGGTCCATAGATAATAGAAAAGTAAGGTGCAATAAAGCAGAAAAATTATTTGCAGAATTATAAGGATGGCAGATACCTGTAAGATGCTTGTGGAGATTTGGTTCAAAATACAAATTTGTACTTCTGGAAAAAAGGGAGCTTTTTAAGTAGCACATATTTTATACAGAAAAGATCCCAGATTCTGTTTCTGGCATCTGCAATTATAAGGGTTCCATATCCTAGACACATTTGCCTGATATCTGGATAGCCAAACTTGACAGTATTAGACCACTAATCTATAATGGATAATAGTGTCTTATTACAATGATTCCTTTACATTGCATTACAGTTTAATACAAGGTAATGTGCCCTCGTTCATAGCATCTCTTTCACCTTCAGTCTAGTTTCAGTACAATGGAATCTCCATAATGCCATTGCTATAATGAGAGAGTAGTTGAAGTACTGGTTAAAGCATCAGGGTAGAAATTGGAAAACTAGAAATTGAGTGTTCATCCCAGCTTAGGCATAAAGCCACCTGGATGGCCTTGAGCAATCTTTCTCTCAGGTCTGGGAGGAAGGAGGTAATGACAAACCACTACCAAAAAATCTTGTCAAAAAAGCTGTAGGGAGTTGGCTTAGTCAATACTAACTTGAGGACACAAAAACAACAAGGGTTGCTAGAAAGGCACTATATTGAAAACCTTCATTCGTTTTTCTGCTGCTAAGGAGATGTTTAGCTGGATTCTTTAATACATTTAAAGGAGTTACAAATCCATTTTTTCATAAGCATACTGAGGCAGGGTCACTGAGGGCAGTAATCCATCACTTCAAGTTTTATAGTTGGGTATGGAACGTTGCAAGTACACCGGACAGTTAAAGAACAAAAAAGGGAATTAGAAAAATATCTAAAGGACAATGGGGAAAAAATGTATTGAAGGTAGTATACCACGAAGGCTCACTCAATACTGGAGAGACCAAGCTAGCTGACAAGAATAGCCCAACTGAAGAATAGAAATGAGACATAGGATGTATTATATGGCCAGAACATTAAAAAAAAACCAGACAAACCAGACAATAACAAGACCTGGCAATGGCCAAGAGCATTGAAGAAAGAGACAGAGTGGCTAATTCTGGCTGCACAAGACCAAGCTTTAAGAACAAATGCATACAAAGCCAGAATTGAGAAGACGGCAACATCCAGCAAGTGCCACCTCTACAAAGAAGCTGATGAAATAGTTAGCTAGTTAGCTGCCTCAAGAAGATCGCATAAACCGACTACAAGCAACAGCCTGAAAATATAGCAACAATGGTGCATTGGAAGGTCTGCAAGGGATACCATTTGCCTGCAAACGAGAACTGATCAGGTCATAAAATAGAGAAAGTAATAAAAAATGAAGACACTAAAGTACTGTGGGACTTTAGCATTCAAACCAATAGGAACCTGCCGTAAAACACCTCAGACAACAGTTTTCAATAAGAACAATAATGTCTGGATAGTGATTGACTGTGGGGGCAATATTCTGAGGTATATTGGATTAATATACTGATGTAAGAGTATTGCTTATAAGCTGTAAACCGCCCCGGATCTGGAGACAGCAGATACTGAGAAGAGAAAAAACTGGAAAAAATAATAAGATGCAAAGACCTGCACAAGGAATAGAATGACAGTGGCAAAAGAAAGCAAAGGTAGTACCAATAGTAATAGATGCCTTGGGTGCAATCCCAAAACAACTGGATCACCACTTGAATACGGGATAAGGGATTTTTTAAAAAAAAAAATGGTAATTTTTAAATATTTTGTGGACTTTGAAAGGGCAAACTGAGTGCTTTTTAAGTCTTGAAGATGCATAAACTCGTTGAAATTCCTGAACCTTTCCTAACCATTCCTCTTTTGTTTTTAGAACATGCTCCTCAGGGTAATTAAAGCAGCTGGCTTAAGCCTACCATAACTCAGTGCCAGGCATCCAGATGACCACTAGATGGCAGCAAAAAAATGTAGATACGGTGTCTTTCTTTATTCTTTGGTGCCATCTAACTAGTGTCTGAAATTTCCAGTCCAAATTCAATTTGCCTACGCAGACTTGATTTCTTTCCTTTTTAAAGTCAGCTATTTTCTAAACAAGTAAATGAAAATATCAACTACTTCATACTTTTTCTGTTTTAAAATTACATCATTCTTGACACATGCTTTTGGCTGTGGTTTTAAGAAAGTCTGCTTTGGATTCAGATATTGTTTTTTCTTGCCTCAGAACATTGATTTCAGTTGAAATTCATGCTAGATTTTGTGAGGGGTTGCATTCATGCATTGCACATTGAGCCATAGTATGATTTACTCACCTTTGGTGTAGCACAAAAATTAATCCAAGCTATCAGCTGTTGTCATTTGCAAACCTTGACACATACCATTCTTGTTCAGGAAGAGATCATCAGAAGAAACTATTTAGTACAGTGTATGAACCAGTGATGGGTTTCAACCAATTTCACAATCGGTTTGGTGATCGCGCGCTTTGCACACGTGAGCCTAACACACGCTTCAAGTGCGTGCACAGCTTCAAAACAACCAGCTTACCTTCTATGTAGTAATGCAGTAACTACAGCTGAGGCGTGCGGCAATCCACTCTGCCACACGAATCAGCTGAGAGGATAAAGGAGAGAAAAGCGCCGGGGCCAGTGGGCGGGCCCAGGTGATCGTCTGAGTGAAGTTAGCTGGCCAGCTGATCGTCGGAGGTACCGGTTTGCCTGAACCAGTCCGAATTGGCTGAATCCCACCCCTGGTATGAACCCAGGCAAGGGCATAGTGGCCTAATGGTAAAGATGCTGGGTTTGTGGACCAGAAAGTTCACAGTTCAAGACCTAAGCACCATGTGATGGGTTGAGCTCCTGTTCTTTCTCCAGCTCCTGCCAATCTAGAAATTTGAAAGCATATGAATAAATAAATAGATACCACTTTGGCGGGAAGGTAACAGCGTTCTGTGCCCCTTGGTATACAGTCAAGCCAGTCACATGACCATAGAAGTCTATTCAGACAACAGTGCCTCTCTTGGGTAGGAAATGAGATGAGCACCAGCCTTTAGAGTCAGATATGATTGGACAGGAGAAACCTTTACCTTTCTCTTTTATGGACACAGTTGTGTTTCCAAATGATGACTGTGGCTGTGGATGTATTGCTTCCAATTGAATACAAAATATTGCATGCTGAAGATGACATCACATATTCATAAAAATAAACAGGAAGGAAAAAGATCATGGCTCTTCCTTAAAATTATTTTAGATCAGAGCCGTATTAAAAATCTTTTCAGATTTGCTCACTTTATTAGGCCCTGCTTACTATCCAAATTGACCAGCATAGAGTTTAATTACTGTTATTCATAGATAAATACAAGTCTGCTGGGTTTGCTTCCCATCTATATGTATGAAAAATACAGCTTATCGTATTTTGGATCAAAATTATAAACAATTGTTATCCTAGAGGCATTGTTTTACCAGGCAGGTGGATTTGGAGGTTTTTTGAAAGTTGATAGATTAGGATTTGGATATGTTGTTTTTACATTAAATCTGACCCAGTCACTGCAACTTTTCTATGGAATCATTTATGCAGCATTTTATAAAGATACCTATCTGGACTTTGTGCCATTCATTTCAACTAATGGACTAGAGGAAGATTGTATTATATGGAACCTATAGGAATTCTTGGGTTTTCTTGCTTTCTTTCCACTAAGTGTCTCCTTGAGAAATTTGTTTTCAGCCTCCAGAAAGCATCCAGAGCCTGGGAAGAGTTTGTTTTCACCCTCCCAGAGCCTCAAGAAAGCCTCTGGACCCCGGGGAGGGTGAAAAACAGGCCTCCCAGAAGTTCGGGGAGGCTGGAAATGGCCCATTTCCAGCCTCCAGAGAGCTTTCAGAGCCAGGGGGTGGCCATCTTCGCCCTCCCAGAGGCTTGAGGAAAGCCTCTGGACCTTGGGGAGGGTGAAAATGCCTCCCCCCCCATGGTGCAGAGGGCCGACTAGGCCACGTTCACCGTGGCCAAGCCCACACAGGAACCGGGCAATGAACCCAGTCCTGAGGTTTTTGAAGCCCACCCCTGATTAGATTATTTTCTAATAAATAACAAGAGTACATCCATACTTCTCAAAATATATGAAATTCACCTGACATCTTAAATTGTTTCATATCTTTTAGAACAAAGACTGTATAATTTATCTTTTGTAACCTGTGAAGAGTCTTTGTATTTTGCTAAGGATAAAAGTAGTTCTGATTTGAAGAGTTTAATTTTATATTTCCAAAAATAGAAGGAAACAATAAATTCCTTGAAAAGTTCCTGGTGCAGTCTGTGATCCAATTTATACATCTGCATTCAACTCCATTCAATATTAAGACTATAATGTGATGGATAATATGACTTAAACAAAAGTGGTGTTTTTCTTCCTTCTCCCACACTTTTTAAATAAAAATTTATAACAAACTTTTTTTAAAAAATGTAAACATAAAAATAAATTCTAGTAAATTTGGTGTAGGGATTAATATGCTGGCCTTGAAACCAGGAGACTGTGAATTCTAGACATTCCGTAGACATGAATGCTGGTTGGGTACTTTGGGCCATTCATGCTCTCTTACCTCACACACCTGTCATTGTGGGGATAATAAGAGGCAGAGATATTAAGTCTGTTCATCATCTTGTGTTGACTGTGTTTGTGTGTGTGTGTATACACAAATACACGTACACACATATATAAAGACAGGATAAAGATCTAATCACTATCATCTTGCTTGACAAAGAATTCATGGAAATGTGAAAAGTTCAACACTTTTTAAAAATGTAAACTGTCACTGGTCTTTTCTAGTGTATTGAATTAACTGTCTCCCGCCTTTTTTTCCTGCTCAATACAGATTTTACTTTTATTTTTGAACATGGATTTAATCTAATCTTATAATACTTACAGCAAGCATTCTTGCTTGATTAGGGAGCTGTTCCCACTTGCAAGCCTTCCAGATAATTTTATAATGAGCATATAAATCTTTTGGACTCTTTATAGAAAGGACAATGATTTATTACTATTCTTGCCTGCATGGCATTTCTCTAGCAGCGACTCACGTGGCAAAGTACACTAGATGCTCAGATCTCTATTACATGCTCCATCAAGCCAAGGGTTGATGGAGAACCCTGCCATGGCTTTTCACTGAGCTTGCTGGTGTTACCTTCCCACAGAGAACATTTTTCAAATACACCATGTATCTAATGCACAGACATGCTGTTTATTTTCACTGTAGATTACAGATTTTTGTTAACCTTGGTGCACAACAATTTCTTTACTCTATTTTGGTAACAGAAATATAAGGACAGATTTGTCTGTACCAGTTTATTTCCTCTTATAATTACTGGACTGAACTTGCTCAAAACAATATATTTCGGTAGTTCATGGATGCTTGACTTCTTCAAGTTTAGCAGTATATTTGACTCTGGATATGCTGGAAGGATACGCTGCAAAAACGTTGAAGGTGGCAGGATAAAGGAGGTGATAGAACCAGCACAAATACCAATTCTAATGCAATACAATCTGATTGCATTAACTTGATCTAAATATCGGAGGGAGAAAAGTATGGGAAGAATTTCAGAAGAATTTCAACCTTACAAAATTCCAAGTATATTTCATTGCCTAGCCTGTGGTCTTCCTCCCAAGGTCATTCTCACATACGTTATACACTGGGGTGGTTACACATAGCCTGAGCCTTCAAATTATTCCAGAAGGTTTATCATGTTTACCAAAACACCTACAGGATGGTTGATTTATTTCATACATGTGGTTTTATGTATTGCTCACTTTGGCAGCGCAAACTAGAATTGGCTTTAAGTTCTTATTTCACTGTTTTAATTTTGAGCATCTTGGTTTTTTTAGTGCACTTAATTACTATAAGGCACCAAGAGAAAGGTTGATTTTGCTGGAATAATTGTGATAAATAATCCTCCTTTCCTCTCTGATTTAGAAATTACAGTTGCTACAACTTGTGCAGGTATATTGAGAACATCACTGGAGATTTTAGGGAGCATTTGCAAATCTCTTAAAGTGTCCCCCCCACAAGCATAGATTACATTTAAGGATATTTACTGTATTAAAAATTAAAGTTGACGTGTTTGCTGCCATTATGACTTCTCATGATTGTTTGATGGGATTTTAATCTTTGGGTTTTTTTCAACATAGGCTGACAAATAATTTTGATTTTGCAGACCCCTGAGAGGGACTTGGGAGACACACACACACACACACACACACACACACACACACACGGATCCTTAGATCCACCCTTTGAGAAATACAACTCTAGATCATACTTTTGGCATTTCTGATTGGCACAGTAAAACCATGTAAAGGTAAGCTGGAATAACCCAGAAGAAATTAGAAACTCCATCTGAGGGCCATGCCAGATATATGAGATTACTAACAGTCCCTCCCAGTAGCCAGCTCATTCTCATCTTTGAGCATTTAATCTGTATTCCTACATCTAACAATTGAGATAAGGCAGAGAGAATGAGCATTGGACTCTAACAACTACAGAGAAGGGAGCAGAGTTACACACAAGGAACACTTCCCATAAAAATATTCTTAGCAAAGAGCCAACTCAGTTACCAGAAATTTGGAACAGCAGGGGGAGCTATGTGAAGATGCTTTTTGTAGATTTTAGCTCTGCATTTAACACAATACTTCCACATAGACTAGTGTCTAAACGTATGGATCTTGGATTTCCTTATTCAATATGCCTTTGGATTATGGATTTCCTGTCTGGCCGCACTCAGAAGGTCAGATTAGGTAATCATACCTCTTCAGCCCTTATTCTTAACACTGGTACACCACAGGGTTGCGTGCTGAGTCCCTCACTCTATACACTTTATGTGCATGATTGCATTCCCACTCACGCCAGTAATACTATTACTAAATTTGCAGATGATACAACAGTGATGGGACTCATCTCCAGCAGGGATGAGTCTGCCTATCGAGATGAGGTAGACCAGTTGCTTTCATGGTGTGAAGACAATAACTTGGTCCTCAACACCAATAGGACTAAGGAACTTATAGTGGACTATAGAAGGAACAGATCAGGCATCCAGCCCTTGCTTATCAATGGAGATCGAGTGGAGCAAGTGGCCAGTTTTAAGTTTCCGGGTGTTATCATAAAAGAGGACCTGACCTGGGGCACTCACATTGCAGCACTGGTCAAAAGGGCCCAGCAGAGATTACACTACCTGAGACTTCTCAGGAAACAACAACTGAATGAAAAACTGCTGGTGTCCTTCTACCGCTGCACTGTAGAGAGTATTTTAACTTACTGCACCTATGTATGGTTTGCCAATTGCACAGTGGCAGATAGGACAGTGCTCAAGAGGATTAACGTCATTGGCCAGAGGATCATTGGTTGCCCTCTTCCTTCTGTGGAAGAGCTTTATAGCTCCCGCTGCCTTAAGAAATTTCAAAACATTCTTAAAGATCCATCTCATCCTGGGCACCCTTTTTTTGAACTATTACCATCTGGCAGACGGTACAGGATAATAAAAACAAGGACAAATAGGCTGAAAAACAGCTTCTATCCCAGGGCAGTAACTATATTGAATTCTACTGTACAGTGCAATATTAATGCAATATCGGTTTTCGATTCAATTGTATAGAAATGTGAAGGAAGTGTGTTTGTGTTTTATTTTTATAGTTGTAATGTACACTGAAGATGGCATTTAATTTCGTTGTATGAAGTACAATGACAAAATTAAACTAAACTAAACTAAAAGGGACAATTTGAAGCGAAGAGGCCAGGACTGAGTAACCGTCATTGTGTGATGGCTTGTGTTCTCTGGATTATAATGGCATACATTTAAGGCTATTGTTAATATGATCATTTTAGTTAAGATGCTAAAGGGAATTTTGTTGCCTCAAATCTGTTTTGGGCTGCTAATTAATTCAGCTCCCATTCTTCAGATATTGCCATATTTATCATTGTTACCCATCTTAATGACAGCATAATGAAAATAAAATTAATCTTACAAAAAGTTTTAGTATTTGTTCTACGTATCTAAAACCCTACTTATGTTTTGATTTGCATTTTTGTTGACCTCTCCCTCTACCAACTCCTTGCCAGATCAACTTTCCAACGACTTCGTATTTTATTGACCTATGGTTCCCAATTAGGTGCTCTTCCCATACATTAGAGCAACTCCCATCAATCCCAGGGTGAGAAAGGTAGCAGCTGAAATTCAACCTCTGGTGGTCTGAGTCTAAATACTCGGCATTCATTTATCACCATTATGTACATTCAGGACTGCGGATGGAGTTGAAAGAACCCTGAGATTAAGGGGATGGGAACAGGCCTGTTCTGCTGAGGCTTGGTTTAGGGGGGGCTGCCTCTCTGCCAAAGAAGGATCAGGTGGGGAGAGGTTGCATGTCTTCTTCTTCCCCCACTGCTGAGGCTGGTGATAACTGCCAGGTAGGAGCCGGGGAGCAATAGGTCACATTCCTGGTTCAGAGTCTTAGACCATAAGTGACTGTGGAAGATGCAAAGTCTCCCGGGTGAGGGGCTACCTATGGATGGCTCAAGAAGGGAACGTAGAACCTCCCCCTCCAGAATCACTTGCAAACTCCTCTCTTTTTGCTGCTGTGGTTTTCAGCAGTCTGGGGTAGGAAAGAGGCAAGCAAAACTGCAATGTGGGCTTGCCTCTACATTTTTTTTCCCGCCCTCCTCCATCTTTCACTACAAACTCTTGCAGACAACATTCTTCCTGTTTTAATGAGCAAGAAAAGGTTGGGGAAGGGTGGGAAAGCATAACTGATTCCTCTCTGGTATGTGTCTCTCATTTCCTGGAATTTATTTGTTTCCTTGGCTTGTTTGTTTCAGGGCTGAAAGATGTCTAACTCTAAAAAGAAAATGGAGTTTGGCATTGTCACCCCTTGAGAATCCAGATCCTGCTCCAATGCTGGGAGACGCCCAGCTGCAGCCAGCAGCACCTCAGCTCCTGTGATCCCAAATCTTTTGCCTTCCAAATCCACGTCTCAAGTCTGATCACTTTATTCTGCCTGCTATTACCACAAATGGCTACTCAGAGAAAGCACTCTGTGAAAGATTTCAACCCATATATCACCTGCTGCATCTGTAAAGGGTATTTGATCAAGCCAACTACCGTCACCGAGTGCCTCCATACTTGTAAGTAGGGATTTGTGAGGCATCTTTTTTCCCCTATTTTAATTAATGCTCATTAATTAATTAATGCTTTTGCAGTTGTGAGATTAAGGCTCATGGTTTAGAAGCCACTGATGTTTAATATTTACTAGAACATATTTCAGTATACATTGCCTGTCACATACAAGATATGCGTGCATTATTAATTAATAGTAAGGAGTTGGAAACCATGAAGGGAGTTTTAATAGCAGCACCATAGTTTTATTCATCTATTTATTTTTCTCCTACATTTATTTATTTGTTTTGTTATTTATTATAGTTTTATCCCATCTTCATTACTTTATAAATAACTCAAAGCAGTGAACATACGTACAATGCTGCTTCCTCTTCTTATTTTCCCCACACAACAGTTGGGTGGATTGGGCTGAGAGTTTGGCCCAAAGTCACCACAGCTGGCTGTCATAGCTTTCATACCTGGTGGTTTTTAGGCTGATACTTTAACCAGTAGAACAAACATATATGACAGCAAGAGACATATAGTATCTGCCTGGATCCAGATGTTCTAGGAATCAGAGTACTTTCAGCAGAAAATGGAATGTGGGAGACATACGGTAAATGAAAAGGGTGCATTTGCAAGAATTTAGAAAAATATCTCTCACATGTTAACAACAGTTATTGTAAAACATAAAGGTGTTCATAGTACCTCCTTCTCCTCCAAGGATATTAGATGAAAGCATGAGATACAATATTTAACTCTATAAAAATAGATATAATAATCATATAAACTATACAGTGCTAAATCAGGCATAATTCTTTCATAACTTGATTTGACAATCTTCAATACTTTAAAACTTCATTGCCAGAATGGTCTTGAATCTCCAAGCTCAAGTATTTGGGCTGTCAAATAACAAGTGGAAAATCAGGATATATTTCTAGTAGATCTTGGGATGTTAGACCTCCTTAAAAAAATCAGTAGTTTGCAGTTATTATTTACATATTTTTCTAAAACAGATCTTATCTGATTTTGCAGTCTGCAAGAGTTGTATTGTGCAACACTTTGAAGACAGCAATGATTGCCCCAGATGTGGCAATCAAGTACATGAGACCAATCCATTAGAAATGTTACGGTAAGGGGGTTATTTAATAAATGTAATGAATTATTTAATATATTATTTCAAAGGAAAACAGTTTATTAACAGTGTTATGAAATGGTATTATTATTTTAAATCTGTTTACATCTTATTATTTTTCTAGTCCAAGGTGATGGCAGTAGCGGCAACAAGGAAAGAAGTGTTAGAGTATAAACTGATGGCTTGAATCAGGAATTAATTCATTAAGAACTTGTTTATGAATTCATTTATAAACTTGTTCTGTATGCAGCTGACATCTGTTGTCCTATTTTTACACTTTGATCCCCATTTGTTTTTCAGTGATTTTAAGAATATAGATACTCTTGGCATTAATTTAAATAATTGTGGATCAAAAATTACAACATACAGCAAGATGCTGATCATCGTACTTCTAAGCATATTTATAAATAGCTAATATCATTACCCAGCTGTGGATACAATTTAGTGTCCAAGAAACGGCAATTCAAACAATTTCATGGGCTTCGGATTCTGACAATATCTTAAAGCAAGTCTATTGGTTCTAACCTAGTAAGATAACAAGACAGATATGTTTTTGGATGGGGTCTTTATGTATGTGTATATGTGTTGGTAGACAGAATAATATTTGAGTTCTTTCCGATTCTACTGTTTAGCCAAAAGAATATCTCACAGATCAATTTCATAGTCCTCAAAAGAGCAAGGATTAACTCAGAATTAATTTAAGATTGTTGCCATTCAAAATTACAGAGCAAACAATAGAGCCCCATTAGCTTTATGGAATCAAAATTCAAATTACTATCTTATGGAGTATATCTCTTCCCTACAGAACAGTCATGGAGTTTGTAATCACTTTCAAAACATTTGCTCAAAAAGAAATTGAAAATAGATTTAGAATAGCTGTTATTTCCCATTGAAGTTCTATAATGTATGCCTGTAATGTGTGTTAACATATGAATATATACATATTAAGTATTATGAGTATTATGATTTTTCTTTTCTTTTCAAGGCTGGATAATACTTTAGAAGAAATTATATTTAAGCTGGTTCCAGGACTTCGAGAGAGTATGTTTTTGCTCCTCTTAACAAGATTATTTATTTTTGAAATCCTGTTGCATTATTAATTTGAGTTACAAATTTGTTTTTGTTTTTTTGTTACTGAAAACTAGAAGAATTGGATCGTGAAGTTGAATTCTGGAAGAAAAACAAACCTATAGAAAATGGAGAAGGTATTTACATTTATTTCACAATGTAACATTTTAACTTTCAATTTATCAAAATGTCAGAAACTGTAGTCTTATTTTTCACTTGAATTTGTTAATAAATGCAAATATGTACATCTTACTGAAGGAACAAGCCATCCATCATCAGTGCCTCTATTTTATATAACTTAAACTTTAAATAATTAGATGTTATACACTGCATTACTGATTTCAAGTAGTTCTTCAGAACATTTTCTGCCTCACCTAAATTTGGAAAGCAGAAGTAGAATTTCTTTGCTTATTGATGACACCTTCTCCTAAATTCCCTCTCAGAGAAGTTTCTTGTAGAAGTTGCATAGCAAGAGGAATAGAAAACAGCTGCTCCAAATAGAATGGAACTCTCTTGGCACTGCTTCAATGAGGTACAGTAGAACCTCTGGTCACGACCATAATTCATTCCATAACTTTGGTCGCAACCCGATTAGGTCGTGACCCGAACCTAATTTTGAAAATTTGGCACTTACAAAAAAAATGGCACGGAAGGGGAAATCGGCCATGAAA
This sequence comes from Oxyrhabdium leporinum, assembly GCA_032468155.1. Lineage (NCBI taxonomy): Eukaryota > Metazoa > Chordata > Lepidosauria > Squamata > Cyclocoridae > Oxyrhabdium > Oxyrhabdium leporinum. Next base: position 189,962 of record JANHFL010005534.1, read on the forward strand.
AAAAAAAGTGAATTTTTTGGTTGGAACCCAATTTGGTCGTGGTCAGAAGCGTTCATGACCAGAGGTTCTACTGTACATGAAATTGGTTTCAAGAAAACTTAACCTAGATTGCAATCTTAGCTTGTTACTTTCCACATTGCTATCTATGTGCTTTTTTTGTTCCAGAAGAAAATTCTGAAAATCCTAAAGATGGTGAAAATGGAGATGAAAACCAAGAAAATAAAGACTATCACAGGAGTGACCCACAGATTGCTATTTGTCTGGATTGTTTACGTAACAATGGGCAGTCTGGTGATAATGTAGTAAAAGTGAGTTTTGAACTCTTTATATATGTCTATGGAGATTCTCAGTCATCAAGGTCATGGTTGTCCCAAAGGTGCTTTTTCAACTTTTTCTGCTTTTTCTTTGAAGACATTTCGCTTCTCAGCCAAGAAGCTTTTTCAGCTTCAACTGAAGAAGCTACTTGGATGAGAAGCGAAATGTCTTCAAAGAGAAAGCAGAAAGCCCAGTTGCCTCTTGAAAAGGTACCTTTGGGACAACTCTTTATACAGTATTAATTAATAGAATGATGCAGAGTAAATAGGTATGATATAAACAAGTAAGGATTGTTATTAGAATGCTGATTTTCTATAACTAAAAGAAATCTGAACTAATTTCTTAATTTTTTCTGCAGTTCCCATACCTGGGTCTTCATTCCACTGTCTAAGTGAGATAATTTTAAAGTTCTAAATATAATTAAAAGTTAAGAAACTCTGATTCTCTGTCATTGTAGCTGGAGCTGTTGAACATTATAATACAATAATATTTGCAGGACCTCAAATTCCACACCTTTGGATTAAAATAAAAATATCTTTGGTTAACAGAGGAAGAATCAGTATCTTGCTCCCAATTGGTTTTTCTATCTTACTTGAGAGATTAATGGGGTGTATATTTTGTCATATAACAAATATTAAATAGTTTTCATTAGAAATTAAATAATACATAATGTATCAAAGAATTTATTGGATCAGTACATCCAATAAATTTAATCTATATAAAACAATTCTTGCATGTCAACAGAAGATATTATATATTCTAGCATTGGCTAGAATTCAAGCCAGTTTAGTCTAACGGTTAAGGCACCAGGCTAGAAACTGGGAGACCATGAGTTTTAATCCCGCTTTAGCCATGAAAACTGGCTGGGTGATGGGCGAGACATCCTCTTTCAGCCCAACCCACCACCTCACTCACACCTTTGTTGTGGGGAAAATAAGTGGAGGAAGGTGTGTTGGATACTTCACAATCTTGAGATGTTTGTAAAAAATAATAAAGACAAGGTACATATAAATAAGTAAATAAAATTAGTAGGTTATCAGATTAGGCAGGTAACATTTGGAGTAAACAATTCAGATTTTAATATTTAATTTACAGTTTTTGTCTCTTTGTCTTTAGGGGTTGATGAAGAAATTCATCCGGTGTTCTACACGAGTAACTGTAGGAACCATCAAGAAATTTCTAAGTTTAAAATTAAAGCTTCCAAGTTCTTATGAGGTATGATGTTCTATCACCCCAAAGTAGTAGACCCTGTCCTTTGACTAAGTGAATCTAAACAACCATAACTTTAGCTACCTAAACCATTTTTCCTTGCATTGCAAATATGGAATGTCATATAGTATAGTAATAATCATTTTCCTTAGTGAAGTGCTCATGAAACCTATTCCAATATAAATTGGCATTCAGTTTCACTTTTAAATGTCATAAATCCAATTTAAAGTCTCTATTTGATTGAAGGTGGTCAATCACCAAGAAAGAAAAAGAGTAGACTATTAGGAGAACATTTTATAAATGGCTTCCATCTGAAAACTTTTCATCTGAAAAATTGTGTAGTATATTACAATCCAAACAGAATACAAAATTATACTATAAGGCATGTAACTCTGAAATTAGATGTAGATTTATTTTAAAACAAATGTGTAAAGCAATTTTCTTATGTTGTATATATATATATATATATCAGTATGCATGACTGTATTATTTGGATCACAATTTACTTTAGTATATATGCTTTGTATGTTAATGGCCTTATATTCTGTCCTTGAAAAAATGTTTTAAAAAATAATTTTGCAGGTTTTGTTAAAGGCCATGCTTGAACCCCTGGACAATTATTGCTACAGTGCTGAACTGGATGGCTAAAATAGTATAACATCATTTTTTTTAAATTTTCTTATGCCAAATAAGACTTTAGTTTTTCTCCTTCCCTCATGCAGAAGATATACTGCATATAAAATAGCACAAGATAATTTCCTAATTTGCATATTCCTGTTGCCATAAAAATATAAGTATATAATTCTTTTATCCTTGTAAAAACATCCAATGATTTAACATAAAGACCAAATGAATCCCAAAATAAATATTTGGGGGGGGGGGAGGAGGAACCAGGCAAATTTATTTAACAGCTGTAATGGATGTTCTATGTTCTAAACACTTTATTTTAAGCAGCTTCTTTAGATGGAAAATACCATTTGTGTTTGGGAATAATAATTATAATCTATGTAAGTAGCTAAAAGTCATTTTGTTTGCATTCTTCTTGTTCATTAAGTAACTACCTTGCATAAGAATAATCAAGCTGTGGTAGGCTTCTAATCTCTTTTTCCTCTTATATATTAATAATTCTCTTTTAGGAAAGTTGAACATAGTTCTAAGAATGTTTTATAATACTTCTTCAAGTTAACTGTTTTTTGTTTTAAAGCTGGATGTACTATGCAATGGGGAAATCATGGGGAAGGATCATACTATGGAATTCATCTACATGACAAGATGGAGACTACGAGGCGAAAATGTAAATGAAATAAGTTTTTATTGCTTTTAGTTTATATCTATATTAATCATAGGGCTTTTAGCTATATATTATATTAATTATATTCCTTTTAAATAGTAATAGCAATAGACTTATATACACTGCTTCACAGTGCTTCACAGTCCTCTCCAAGTGGTTTACAGAGTCATCATATTGCCCCCAACAATCTGGGTCCTCATTTTACTGACCTTGGAAGGCTAAAAGGTTGAGTCAATCTTGAGCCGGTCAGAATCAAACTCCTGGACTGAGCAGTGAGTTATCCCTGCAGTACTGCATTCTAACCACTGTGCCACCATGGCTGATAAAAAGCTGTGTGTGTGTGTGTGTGTAAGAGAGAGAGAGAGAGAGAGAGAGAGAGAGAGAGAGAGAGAGAGAGAGAGAGGGAGGGAGAGAGAGGGGAGAGGGGAGAGGGGTTCTGCTAGAACCACTCTCTGAGCTTAGGAATCACAGCTCTGAGTGCTCCTTCCACCACTGGGGCCACAAAAACAGACCACCAAAAAGCACAAAGTGTTTGGCCAGGTTTCTTTTTTTTGCTTTTCAAAACTGTTATCAGCGGGCAACAGTTCAGATAGATAGAAGAAGTGGAGTTAGTAATTGCCAGAATTTTCCTAGGGTGGTGAGAATTAAGAAGAAAGAGGTAATCTTCTTTTCAAACAACTTAGTCTATTTTCATAAAGGGAAGTTGGCTGATATGTAACTAAAATTGAGTAGAAAATGGAACAACTATTCCATCAAGTTCAGAGATTTGTAAGCCAGACAAGGCTAGGATTTGTTGTGCTTCTGTTATTTGAATTCAGGAAAATCTTGACCTTAAACAGGTGGGTAAAGCATATAATATTCTTAGCAGGTTTAATATAAATATAAAAGGACATACAGGAAGAGCACCAACCTTAATGATATCTCCAATTAAAGGTCAGAGAGCAAGTAGTGGAACTCGGGAGAGTTGATAGAAGAGGCAATGGCAGTCTAACTAACCAATAATTTAATTTTGTTAGTTTTTAATTTTATCTTTCCTCCAAGACCAGTGGAAAATATTAAATATTTTGATATGCACTGCTGATTTCCAATAGCTAAAGTGCATGACTTCTAACCTGCTTTATCATCATGGTATATAATATGTGAAAGTTAATTCAAACCATCATGCTTGCATAGACACACAGTATGATTAAAGAAGCCATTGATGTCATATTGTAATTGTTATTTCTTGCTTAAAAAGAAGACAAAAATAAAATCCTGTTGAGGATTTTTGCTTTTCAAGACTTTGATGGGTAACTGTTCTGCCTGATATCAGTTCAGATAAACAGAAGAAGTGGAGTCAGTAACTGCCAGAATTTTCCTAAGGCAGTGAGAATTACAAAGAAATCCTCAACCTTGAAGCCTCAAAATGATGTGTCTTTGAAATAGCAAGAAGGCAATAAAAAGTTTGATGCTAAGCTTTTACAGAATCAAAAACTGGAAAAACAATTGGAGACGGAGATGTGTTAAAAGAGAGAAGGAACTATTTCAAATTCCATGTGGCTGTTCCAACCACATTGCCCTTCTGCACTGGAAGTATTCTTAAATTTTTGAGAAGAAAACTGCCATTTCAAGCTTGAAATGAGGTCATCTCAAGATAAAAACAGAGAAGGGCAGAAGCAGAACAGTATAGGAAAATTCATGGTGAGGTTATAATGACCTGTTTCAAGCTCAAAACAATCTGAATTTGAAATGTGGGGCATATCTCTACTAAATAACATTTATTTTTCCAAAAACTTACTTATGTAGATAGCATCCAAGTGCATGAAATTTACAAATGTACAGTTTCAAAAATATGAATTGTAGATAGCACATTGGCATGTACTATGAAGAAACTCCACATGTTATTTTGGTAAATGACCCAGATAAATTGAAAAAAATAAATAACAAAAATCCAATTAACTTTGGGGTACAAAAAGCAACTTCTCAGATTTCTGAAAATGTCATCTTAAAATAGTATAACTATAGATACAGATGTCAAAACAATTGTGACTAGGAAGATAAAATACTCAGGCATAATTTTTTTATTGTCTGGTCTAGTGTTTCATGACAGCAGTTCTGTAGTATGGATATATGTAGGACAGTTACATATTTCTATATCTGCTAATTTATTTTCTCTTTTAGTTAAACTATAGTTTAGTTAAACTATAGTTTAACTCTCTTCAATGCATTTTATATGCTTAATAACTATGTACATTTTATCCCTGCTTCTGAATATTTAATGAATCAAAAAGTTGGACAGTCTACAAAATAATAATTCCCATTATCTAACATGGAATAGGAGTAGTCTTTGGAACTCCAAATGTTGTTATTACTGAAAACCGTTTAAAAAATACATCTGTTTAAAAGTTGCATAATTATGCATTGTAGCAATTGTTATAAATTATGTAGAAATAGACAATTACCATTTTATGAGACCTATTTTTTTTACTGAATTCACAATTGGTGTAATTAATGTTAATGTTAATTAAATTGGTTTGCATAGTTTTTGCCTGCAAAATTCATGGCAAATCTTATTGATAACCTCCTCACTGCTGTTCTTATTTTTATTAAGTTGTGTTTTTTAATGCTTTGCTGCCTTAAATCATTCATATAAGTCAGGAATACTTTAATTCAAAGGAGGGGGGAAATTTCCAGTATCCACCCCGCCATCCACCTCCAATTATATCTAGAAGATAATTGTTTTTTAGAGCATCCATGGGGGTTTTTTGTAGCCAGAATTGGGAGAACAAGAAAGCTACACATTGAAGAGATGGAGATGGATATATATGGTGACAAGAAGGGCATCTGGCCAATAAACACTCAGCTCCATTCAGTTGCCCCGAGTCCACTCCAATGTAAGGGATTACGGGGTCATTAAAAATAGATTCTTTAAAAAAATTCTGGCAGCCATATAGCTCATCTCTTACCGGTCAGGAAATTACATTCTTGAATATGCAACTGTTTTTAAATGACTGATGATCAATGTTCAGTTGTGGATGCCTCTTATCTGATCAGAAAATCATCTCCTTCGCAGTTTCGGTGTCAGAACTGCTCCTCATCACAAGTCTGCTCACAGGATGGCTCTTTTTATCAGGTAAGAGGCACTCCCCGACTGTACACATTGTAGTCATTAAGACAATATCCTTTCAAATTCCGTTTAGGTGTGAGCTGAATATGTCTTTCATTTTCTGCTGGACTAAGTTCTTTAGATTAAATTTAATTATAAAGATGGAAGCCTTGGGTTTTTGTCTGAATGTTTACCTAGATTTATATTAAAAAAATGCATGGGGCAAAATATATTCATTAATTTATATCTTGTGTAGCATGCTATAGGCTCTTCATGGGCTCCCAAATTATAAAAACCAATTTCATAAATCAGTTTGAAATAAAGATAAGTACGGTATGTTGTAAAATTACAATGATTTAGTACAGATTTTCTATGTTGTTGATTAATTGTAGCCTTTACAGTAAGGTATGATAGGATACCATGTGCATGAATATTAACCCAGGTAAAATTATGGTTAATTGCAAGTTGAAGTCTTATTTTTTATAAACTAATCAAGCTTAATGCTATCAATTATTGCCTTCTTTGAAACTTTGCTAACTTTAGCAATATTCTATGTAACTCCATTTATATTATCATGACATCATAATGCAGCAATAGGATAATCTCTGAAATTATTTTGTCTCTACAAGCATGAGACATTAGAATTCATGAATAGTGCTATAGATATTTTGGGAAATGAATATGATAGAAAATTGGTAACCATTATGGCTACACTATTTTAGTTGAATGATTGGGTGTTATGAATATTTGGTTTCATAGTTTGGGGCTTCAAGGGATAGGAAGCTTAGGATTTTAAAGTTATTTTTATGAAATATTAGAATTATACTGCAAAAATATTATGTTCTATATAATAATCATACTTTCAAAGAAGGAGAGTTAGTCCACAATGCCGTAGGGTATGAACCTTTGTCATAATGGGCTTCCAATCTTAAGCATTCATAGTATGCTTCAATTTTATTCTGCCCTTCCTTTACAGAGCTCCATTTTACTTTGCTCCCCTATTTATATACTCTATGTATATGTATGTATATAGTATATAGTAAGTCACCCTTCCATTGGAGAAATTGAAAAAGCATTATTATCACTTTATGGGAGATTGTAAAATGCAATGGTATATCCAGCATTAGAATAAATTTGTTTGAGCAAGGTCTATTATACATTGCCATCTGAGCTAGTCATGTGAGTATTTTCTAGTAGAGAAAATAATAGAGTCCTTTGCAGTTAGGTTCAGGAAGTACAGCCATAATTCATGTAAATGGACAGTTGCGTTGGGGAAAATGCATATCACTGCTTTGACATGTCCCTGTATTTTCAGATTATGTCCCTAAGGAGTGGGAAATTGTCATAAGGGAAGTATGACTATGCAAATGTTGTTCCAAAACTTTTCTCATCATCCCTCAACATTGTGAACAGTAGCTGGAGACGATGAGAATTGGACTTTAGCAACAGGTTGCGCACACTTGATATTAGGATGAAAAAGATCAGGCCCTTACACGGTTAAGGAATTAATTTTCTACGGCAGTGTTTTTCAACCTTGGGCACTTGAAGATGTGTGGACTTCAACTCCCAGAATTCCACAGCCAGCAAGAGTTGAAGTCCACACATCTTCAAGCGCCCAAGGTTGAAAAACACTGTAATCAAAGGTATTTTTTAAAATTTCCTTGGCTTTCTGGGATGTGGCCTATTTGCAGCTGTGTCATAGGCATCTGCAAGGGAAGGTAAATCAAAGAAATGTCACACAGCCACATACTTTACGTGCTTGTGTCTGATACTGAGATGCAAGTATGGAAGACTGGGGTTTGTATCATGATGGTTCCTAACATTATCTTTGCATCATCACAGTGTATAAGAGGTAAATTATGGTCTGTTTGGGAATTTTAAAGAGAGTATTCTTAAATGAAGAATAGGCCCAATCAGAACAACTAGTGAAGATTACTTGTTTTTTTATGAACGGAGTACAACACTAACCTCAGTGATCAGCATACTGTTACTGTGAGGACAATTATTAGCAGTAGTAGATTCTTACAGCCCTGGATACCACTTCTTAGCTACCTTGTGTATATTCTTTTAATTTTTTAAATTGATAGTTTCTTCCTAATTAATGATCTGTGTACCCATAGAATTACAATAACTTCAATACTGAAAACAACAGGTTTGGGGACAACTTCCCCACCATCCTTATAGATGGTGATTGCTTTCTTTAGCCTGTCCAGCAATCCTTCTGAGTATAATGAGGAATTGCATAGGAAGAAAAGTGCTAGTGAATTCAGATTGTTGAGAACATGGCCAATTTATTTTTCATTTTGAGAATATTGATTGGTTTATTGATGAGCCAGGTGGACAGGAGAGTTTAACTTATACAACTTTTACCCTTGTATTATTTTGTTCCTCTTAACATTGATGAGGAAGGACTTACTATCTTCTGTTGAATTGTTAAGTCATTACACAGCTTGTTTATTTATGTTCTACCTGCTATTATTGTTTCTGTTCTGTTTTCATTGTGGTTTTAGTCTTATCCCATGGTACTCCAGTATCGACCCAGAATTGACTTCAGTTAAACCAAAGGGCCAGATTCTACTGAGATTAAACCTGCACTATGTTGTTTACCCATCGACAGATTGCACAATGAATGGATGTGCCTGGATTGGGGGGGAAGGGGGGAAACCACTCGAATTTCAACCTGCAAATATGGACTTCTCTTCAGCTGATTAATTACTTTGTTCCTGCTGTTAAAGTAAACCAAGTGCCATTCTGCAACTGAAACATTCATGATATATTTGGGGCATCAAAGACTGTAAATTATAGCCAAATCATTAAATGTATAGTCAAGAATCAGAATCTCTTGAATACTTGCTTTGCCTGATAAAAAAAACTTAAATGGTTCCATAACACTGATTACATTAGAAAAAATAGCTGTCTTCTATTGTGGTATTATTGTTTTTTTTCACATGTACTGTTTTACTGAAGAAAAAGTTGTTTAAAAGTACTGTATAAAAGGTTAAAAATTATACCTTTAAATATTTTGTATATAATATATGTTTCAGAAAAGTAGTTATTTTACCACTACTTTTTCTCGTTCAACTTCTCATAGAATCTGATGTGGTTCACTCATTAATATGCAGTGATCATTTATCAGTATCTGAACAGTTAGATTTTGTATCAAAGGAGTTGAAAACATCCAGACTGAATTGAACTTGACTGGTACAATATGAAATTACCTCCTTTCAATAATACGCAAAACTTATTTGAAGTTTTGATTTGGAGTAATAGCACATTGGTACATGTGCAGCAGGTAAAATAAGAGTTTTTAAAAGAAGAGATATTTTAAATTTTATTGTAATTTAACTAAAAAGAAAAACTATTGTGAAAACTTTATTCTCAAAGTGTGGGTTATATTTTTAATTGTTGCTTTACCTTTGAAATTTGGTAATACTACTAGAAAGTTGTGGGTTGAAATTAGTGGTCTTAAATGTGTTGGATTACAGCCACTGGAATGGCATCTGCATCTTTAAACATATTCAGTAATATGCATCAGTACATTATAAAATGAGCCAGTTTAATTGCATCACAGGCACAGTCTAGGTTTACCAGGAATCTTACTGTTGTTATGAAATGGGTTGTCAAGTGTGAAACTCAAGTAAATTTGAATGGTTACAAAGCTATCTGACCAAAACTACTGGCTGTTCAGGGTGTTTGGTTTATTTCCATAACAGTAGTGTTCAAAAATATGGTTGCCTTAGGTATTATATGTGAATTATTTCTTGTTCAATAATGTTGTGCTATGGATATTACTGCAGAAATCACAATGTATTGTATACTGTTTTTTCTCGTCTTCCATTACTTTTTTGCAGTTAAAAACAAAGGTAACAGTCAAATTTAACGATTTGTACAATTTTTAATAAACATCATTCTTTATATAGTAAATTGCATACCATAAGACAACTAATTCACTTTAGAAAACTAGTTTTGGAAACTAAGCTCGAATACTGTATGCCTTCCTTGTAATACAGGGGTCTTGTAAGTAAAAGCATATAAAGTAAATCATTATTTCTAGGGGGAAAACATGTTATTTGCACCAGGTCAAATCCTAAACTAATAGATTTGGTTCTAAAGTTCTAGTCCAGAGTAATCAGCTGTACATAGATTAAAATACTGTGCAATGCTTGTTATGCTTGTTAAATGTTATGCAGTTAAATGTTAAATCATCTGTTAAATGTTCTCAGCTCATTGAAAAAGTATTATTTGTACATGCTTCTTTTGTTAGATGCAATAGGTTGGATCCAAATGGCAGTTTCAGCTCTTGCCTAGGGGATTTTTTTTTCTTTTTTGAATAGTTAAATGTGCCCTATGGCATACCCAAAAAATATTTTTGCTGTTCCCTTCCATTTTCAAAGCAACTGATACATTGCTTTTGAAGCTACTTTTAAATATACAAAACTTTGGGCCCATGGAACCCATTCTGTGAATCTTAGTCAGAATTTTGTATATTCTGATTGGGTTTATCCATTGTGCTTTGTCATCACAAAGTTTGTTTGGTTTTGGCTTAGCTTATGCTGTGAACCAGGGGTGGGATTCAAAAAATTTAGCAACGGGTTTGCTGCCTGGTTGCTGGGTGGGCATGGCCATGGTGGGGGTGGCCTAGTCGGCCTCCTGCACCATGGTGAGTGGGTGTTTTTGCCCTCTCCGGCCTCAGGAGGCTTTCCTCGAGCCTCAGGGAGGATGAAAAAGGCCTCCCTGGGCTCCAGAGGCTCTCTGTAGGCTGGAAACCGTTCTGTTTCTGGCCTTTCCGAACTTCCGGGAGGCCCGTTTTTCTCCCTCCCCGAGCCTCCGTACACACCCTGCACTTACCTGCATCCAAAACGGGCCACGTGGAGACTCCAGGGAGGGGTGGGATGTGCGGGGCTAGCCAGGAGTGGGATTTGGGGGTTCAGCGAACTGCACAGAATCTTCGCTAAGAGTCCACCCGAACCCCTGCTGTGAACCCATGTGGTTTGTAAACTATGATTGATGGCCTTGATGACATATTAACCCAGCCAGTTATGATTTATCCAATAAATCAATCATGCCATAACACCAAAGAAGTCAGATCTAGTTGGGGACCTGATTACGTAAAGTTGTACATAAAGCTCTTTCGGTCTTCAGTTTAATGTATATAATGACAACAGATTTCTTAATGTATTCAGTGTCTTAAGAGTGGCTTTGAATATTCCCTTCAAGCAAAGGGGTAAATATATATATATGTGATTTGTGGGTTTCGTTCCATAATTCTGGATAACACCCAAAGCTGCAATTCCCATATTCCTGAGACTGTGAACCTAGAAGTATGTATGTCTCCCCATGGAGAGGATACATAGGGCATTACTTTCTACTTTATCCCAAACCCTAGGAATGGATGTATAGTTCAAATTTTCAGGGCTTTTGGGTGAATCTAAATTTGCCTGCTCCTAAGACATCTTATCAATACAGATCAGTCCTACATAATACCTTTATTACTTTTTTCTGGTATTTTTTGCAATTAATTGAAAGATCTTCCACTATTGCTGAGCAAACATGGCTAACTCATCAGCAGTGAGACTTATCTGTCCCAATACTAATACTATCTAGTCTTTTTCTCATGTCAGCACTCAATCAGTCAGAGCATTGTTAAAATTAAACATCCATGCAACTGTAAAAGTATTCTTGATTTTACAATTAAGTATGTGCACCATGTCTGTTTCAGGTTTCCTCTGTGGAATGAGTAATTATTGCTTTATCTTGCTTTATTCCATAGGTTAATTCCAACTGATCTGTGTTACATTTCCAATCTCCTATTTCATATTATAGAGGACTGAAGCATTTTGTCCTAATCAGCCAAAATATTTTCTGCTGTACCTAGCAGGGATTTTGCCTTTTGTTATACAAAAGAACCATATGACAACTAATGTTTGGGCTCTGAGTAAAAAAAAACAACTTTCAACAACAATTCAATGAATTTCCAGATTTTAGAACCAGCTTATTTCATTATTTCATTTTTATAATATGATTTAACCATGATTAGTAAGAGATTTTTCCAATTGAGTTGGGGGGGGGGCATATAAAAGCCCAAGATATGACTTCTCAGCTGTGAAAGTAAAAGCCTTAAAATATTTCTTGCACATCTAACCTCCTTGTGGCCTACAAATTTGCATTTCTGATACAGGTGCATTGTACCTCTACACTGTAGATGCTTTTTGTCAAAATTCACAACATATTAATATAGTGATATAGAATATAGAATCCGAGCATTTCCTTTTAAAACATGAAGAGAGGCTTTTATTTAGCCACTGAACCAAAAAGCCTAATACACTTTTACTCTACAATAAATTTTCACAAAGCGACACAAAGGAAATCAAATTATCCATTAAAAGCAATAAAAACAAAATTTAGTTGGGGAGTAGGTTCCCTTTTCATTGGTATCTTATTCATGCTTGTGAATGTGGCACATGTGCTCAGGCTTATTTCGAAATACGTCCTTTTCTCTGAACAAGAGGAAACTGCAGGAGGGTCTACAGCAGGGGTGTCAAATTCAATTTCATTAAGGGCTGCATCAGGTTGTGTTTGACCTCGGGGGCGGGGGCTGAGTGGGTGTGGCCACAGTGGGTATGAACAGCTCAATATCCTACAGCCCTCTACCAGCAAAAACAGAGCTCAGGCGGGCCGCACACAGCTGTCCCGAACTCTGTTTTCACTGGCAGAGGCACTGCGGGCCGGTCCAGGGCAGCCCCGCAGGCCAGATCTAAGCACCCTGCAGGCCGGATCTGGCCCGTGGGCCTTGAGTTTGACCCCTGGTCTACAGGGTGTCAGTGACTTATGTGCCATGATGACATAATCATTAGGTGACTTTACTTACATCATATGCCATGAGGCCATTGATACAAGTTGTATGACCACATCATTTATCCAGTGATGTTTAGATGTCACTGTGACTCATAATGTACACTGCTGCTACGAAATACTGTTGTTCAGGGGAGAGGCTAAATCTTTTTGGTAGAAAAGTCTCGAAATAATTGGCATCTTCAGCTAAAATAATGAGTTCTATTTAGAAGTATAGATAATTCCCTTCAGTATGTGGAGATAGTACTGAGTTGATAGAAAGCACTACTGTAAAACATTTTAATATACTGTACTGAAAAGAGAATGTGTTTGCTATATTGAAGCAAATGTCTTTATTTAAATGTTACAGTTTAGATTTATCTGTCTGCACAAACACAATACTTTTTTTTTTGCTTTTGTTAATGATAGTTTAGCTAGCTAGTTGTAATATACTTTCCAGTTACCTTTATGACAAGTGATCTGCTATTTTTAATGGAAGCTCATCTCAAATTCTTACATGGTGCAATTATTTTAAATAAACTATGGAAATCTATAGAGTATTAAAATATTCAGTTCTCCAAGAGAGAAAACTGATGCTTGCCATTATTTACATGGAAAGTACTACGAAGGCTCTGCAGGAAGAAAAATATTTTGATTATTTTCGAGTTACTAAAACAAAGTAGATTGAATATGCAGGGGGATCCACTGATTTTGTGTGTGTGATAAGCAGATTGTAATAACATAAAAGAAAAATTTGCAAAATGTCTAACGTTAAAAAATTACCAAAAGTTACTTGCTTCAAAAATAGTCTTCCTTCCTT
>JANHFL010005534.1:218434-235897 GCA_032468155.1 Oxyrhabdium leporinum
AAGCCTGTCAGGCTTGGAAGCCATAATTGTAAAGGCCTCTGCAGCTGCCACATATAGTGCCTGGGAAAATGAAGGGGGGGAGCTTCTCATATGCTGATGGGGGGTTTATAGACACAACAGAATTCTTTCCAAGAGAGTCAAGGACATATCAACTGGCACCTGGAAGAGGAGTGTCAGGAGGAGAGCATAAGTTGGAGCTGGATGAGCGGAACTTTGATGGAACCCTGACAGTGCCACACATCAATCTCAGAAAATGAAATGGTTCTATTTTGGGGTTCACAATCTCCAGAACCATCATACTTGGAGAGAATTAAGACTATTCTACCAGACAAATGATTAATGAGGATCAATGATTCTGGCATTTCCACTCACATGATTCTACAGTTCCACTGGAGCCAGTCTTTCTAATTCAGAGCTCTTATTTGAATGGCCAATTGTAGCTCTTGTTCCTTTGGTCAATGGGTGGAGATGGGGTGGGCGAGTAGGAGCTGATTGATCTATCTTGCAGGGAAGACTGAAGCAAGCTGCCTGCCATTGGAGCCTTGGTGGCAGAGTGGTTAAAGTACAGTATTGCAGGCAAACCTGCCCACAGCCTGGAGCTCGATCCTGATGGGGCTCAAGATTGACTCAGCCTTCCTCCTTCCAAGGTCAGTAAAATGAAGATCCAGATTGTCGAGGGCAGTATGCTGACATTGTAAACCACCCAGAGAGTGCTGTAAAGCACTATGGGGTGGTATTTAAGTCTAAATGCTATTGCTACTGCTATTTGTCCTGGGAGAGAAAGGACTCTCATTGGTCCAGTATACCTTGGTCATTCACCTCCAAAATCAATTGTACATCTCCTCCCATAATAATGGATCAGGATGTCTTTCTGCAAGTTGCTTTTTTTATCTGCTTAACTGCGATATCCATTTATGCTGCAATACCAAAGCTACAGCCTGTTCTATTATATGTAGCTTGATTACAGGAATTTAGCCTCTGTTACAGGGGAAATTTTACCACTGTGAATGTACCTATTGTGGGGAACCAACATCCATACCAAATGTTGCTGAATTACAGCATTTCTCACCATCAATCATGATGGTTGGTGATTTGTGAAATAGTAGTCCAGCAATTGCTGGAGAATCAACACACTCATCTGTGTGTTCCTCTATTAGGACAATAAACTGAAAATAACACACATTTCTAATTTGAAATATGTCATCAGATCAGTATTGGGAATTGATCACTATTGGTGATGCAAAGTCAAATTATGACTTTGTCACAGACCAGTTTTTTTAAAAAGAACTTAGATCTTCAGGGAATAGCATCAGTTTGCAAACCAGGATTGCATTCCTTTCTCCACGTTTTCATTTTTAGCACAATCCATTTCTGGGAAGTGTTGGACTAATCTTGAACTAATAATAGCTCATCCTTCTTTTGGAACTAGGTCTTCTGCAGCAATATTTTTTTTCCTAAATCCCCCTCAAATAAAATTTAAAAAATCAACCACAAAACTCCCACCAAATTTGGAAATGTATTACTCCTGCAGGAAACAGTTGCGATTCTGGGATTTGCTTTCTGTACAGTACTTTTCTGACTTTGTAAAGTTTTCTTTCCAAAAGGGCATGCCACAATTTCTCCTTTATTGAGCATTTTTAACCACACCGCAAAGAAGTTACACCCATCGTTTCCTCTAACAATGGCAAAAGAGAAAGCAATTGTTTGTATGCTTAGCATATCTAAGTCCCTACTATAATTGTTTTTATCTATTCTTTTTTTTTCTATATTGAGCCATTCAATAAGAGCTGCATATACTGCTCATCAAGTTCATAAGTACAAGAGTGGTCAGCATTTTTGGCACCCAGAAGCTGCATAACAACATTTATTTTGGTACTTGAAACCAGGGATTATAGCGGTAATGTGGTGAAAAGCAGAATTTTGGACTATTTTGAATACAATGACAATATAAAAATATAAAACATGTAAACATGAAAAAAAAGAAAGAAATTGTAGTTTGGTATAGTGGTTCAGGTGCTGACTTCGAAACCAGGAGAATGTGAGTTCTAGTCCTGGTTAGGTAGAAAGCTAGCTGGGTGTCTGGGTAAAATGGGAAGAGAAAGGAGTGTTTTGTATGTTCACCACTTTGAGTTACTTATAACTTGAGTTACTTATAAAACAATAAAGGCAGGATGCTAATCTAATAAACAAGGAAACAAATTTATTTCTATTGAGTAATTGTCACCTTACTCTTTCATCTCCCACTTTAACCCTTTCTAACCCTCAAATTCATCAGTTCAGTCTTCTTTCAACAAAAAGTCCATATAAGGCTTCCAGTCTTTAAAAAAAAACATTTTTTTTCTCTGACCAAACTGGTCAGCTTGCTCATTTCTATGAGCTCTGTAAATTTTATAACCAAATCTTTACTGTAGGTAATTCATTATTTTTCCATCTTTGTACATAGATTCACCCCACCCCACCCCAGGGAAAGGCTATTTTCAATTCCCAGGTATACTAAGTCTATATAAGCCTCAGTAAACCTATTTTACTTTCAGCTGACCATGGTGGATACATCATGGTGGATACAACAGCATAATTTCCAAAGCCCACAGGAACTCCCCCCAAAAGTGCTTGGGGATACATGAGGCAGTCCCTGGGCTGTAGGCAACCTATCTAAAAATACTTAACATTACAAAAAGCCTAATTCTGCCATCAAATTCTCTTCCTCTCCTTCTTCCTTGTTCCTGTTTACATAAACTCATGAGGTCCTAACTATCAAACTTTATCCCGAGCTGTGTTCTTGCCAAAGCATGCTTACACATTAGCTGGAAAACACCTCCTAAGATACACTCTTATCGAACTGGGTCATGTACAAGAATGTACTCATGGCCAGCCAACTTGTGAATCTCATTTCCAATCTGATGCATGCAGCACTGGTGAAACTGAAACTCCAGTTTAGATGCATAACACGTTTGGGTCAACCAATCATAGAACTTCCAGTCCAAAGAGCCTGTGCAACCATACTGTCTTGACCTCTATAGCACGCAAAGTTATACATCAAATATCTCATATATAGTGTGTAGGAAAATAGTATCTTTAAAAGTAACCTAACACATCCCTTTGCAATCTGGTGTTCATGAAGTCTCCTCTGCACCAGTCCTTGTTGTTCCTCTGTTGTTTATAAGCAGCACTTAATATTCAGCAGTATACTATTTTAGCTCCCTGCTCTGATGACATTCAGGAAACTATTAAAGACCTGGCTATTTTCCCAGACTCTGGGACAGGATGAAGGTTGAACCCCTGCTGGATGAGTTTTCTTTGGTTATGTGATGTTTTTGGAGATCTGTTCATGAATTTCTGTAACATGCTTTTTGCATTGTTTACTTTCACACGGTCTAGAGTTGTTGGGAGTTGGAAAGTCTATGAACTGTATGAATAAATACATAAATGACCAGTAAAACACATGAAATCTCCAGCCCTTTAAAAAAAATCAAACTAAATATCCCATAAATTAGGCTTTAAGCTGTGAAAGTTGGCAGGAAAGCTGTTGATTGTTCTCAGCCAGCTATCCACCAGCCAGCCTTCCTAGCATAAGAGGTGTTGCCAGCCACTGGATTTGGGATTCACATGCCAGAACTGTTAAACTGGAACTGTTAAGGTTCTGAAGAAAAGTGTTGAAGTTCTCCCCAGGGTTTATGCTGCCAATGGTCCCTTCCACAGAACAATGTAAAGGAGATATAGCAAAGAGAATATGAATAGGCAACCCGCACACTGTTTCCGCTTGCCAAGTAATCAGTTGGCCCACAACAAATGGGTCATGGCTTATTTGTTGCCATTAAGACTCTTCCTCAGGGATGTTAAGATGGTAGCTACAACCATGCTCTCTGTCCATAGGGCAGCGTTCAAAAAAAATCAAGATGGCAGCCACAGTCCTGCCATCAATCTCATGATTGTGGTCAACTTTTGACTTTTTTTGAACCCCCTCCCAACAGACACCCCTGCTCCTCACTGAGCAAAGATCCAGTTGCAGGAGCACACCAACCACCACTCTACAGTAGGGCCTGCCTTCCATCTACCCAAGTCCTTTATCTTCTCAATTCCACAGGGAAGACAGTGAAACAGTATCTTGTGTGGATGAAAAATAGTGGTGGGAGGGTGAGGAATAAATGAAAATATGTCCATGTATGTACATGGGCATACAAACACATGTAACCAGTTTTCTGATTCATCCACCAGGATTGCCCTCAAGTCCAAAAGTCTCTAGTAATACATTAGATCACTATTGTCTTGGTCTGGATGACTTGCAAATATCAGTCTTGTTCTGCCCTTGGTTGACTTTATATGTTTCAAGATCCGCTTCCATCATGGAGGGAAGATACTAAAGTCTGACCAGGTGGATTATCTCACCTGGCTTTTGTCTAAGCCATTTTTTTTCAACCTCTTCCCCTTGACCAGCATGAAAGAATTTAAATTGGATTCTGACAGACTTGATGTCCCAGAGAGAATAGTCTGGTGGGGTTTTAGGTTTTAGATTTTTATTCCACTTTTGTTTTCAAATACAACTCAAAAGGCAGTGAACATGCTTAATGGTCTTTCTCCTTCTTTTTTCCTCACAACCACCACTCCAGCTCTGCCAAAATAGTAGTCTCTTCTAAGGGAGAATCTGTCTCTTCTACCTTTTTCATGTCTGTTTGGTGTACTGTGGTGAAAAGTCTGATTTCTTGCAACCAGGATGTTGGCTATTTCCTTCAAAGACTGAGCTCTGCGAGAGCTAAACTCACCTCCTTTTGCACTCCCTTTCCCAGCCAAAGCTGGTTTTCTTTTCATGGAGTGTTTATTGAACTCCTTGAGTTTAAGCCAATTCCATTTGTGTGGTTGCCACCCTGTGTTAGATATCCCACCTTGTTTTGGATGTCTCACCACTGCCAACATTTTGTCACATATTCTTTTAAGTATACTCAATTTGGTGGACTCAAAATATGAGCCAACCACAACACAATTCCCTAGACAACACACACACACATACAGAGAGAGAGAGAGAGAGAGAGAGAGAGAGAGAGAGAGAGAGAGAGAGAGAGAGAGAGAGAGAGAGACTATTACACACTGCTTACCCGTACTCCATTCTTCCCCACTTCTACTACTTACTTACAACTAACTCCAACTATACTTTCTTTCTGGCTGCTTTACCTCTACACCCACAGATCTCCTTCCTTCTTCTCCCTCCCACTCAATAGCACCACCACACCCAGCTATCTCTCAGCACAACTTTTATAGTCAACGTTGCTATGCTGGCTGGAGAAAGGGCTTACAGAGACAGGATGAAAGCACCACAAGTGCTTTTCCATTTTCTGGACAGCCTGTTCCCTCACAATCATTTCCTCCCTGCGTTGCTTCCCCAGAAACCTTCTCCTTCTGAAGGAAAGAAAGATTAAATATTTGCTCTAAAATAAAAAAAAGGGAATCCTGAATAGCTCCATGGAGATAAAAAAGAAAGGTTAGCTTGGTGGGCCTTTCACTATTACCAAGACATTATGCTTTCCACATACCTTTGAATCGGTAGAAAACTATATCACCATGAAATTTGCCCATTGCTGCAGGACGCTTGATTTCCCTCTATGATAATGGTGACAATTTTTTAGTAGCCGATGCTGCTTTTAACACAAACAAGGGAGCAAATATATGTTGACACTAATGCTGGTAAGGACAATTTAAGCCTGTTTAATTCATGGACTAGGGATAAGGTGAAGGAAATATCACAGGATCTGAAAGTAACATTTGTTTATGCCATAGTTTGATGTGACACAGCCTTGCCACCTAGCTATCATCTAATATAAAAAAGACTCTAGAACTTACTATCTGTACTTCAAGAGACTATCCCACTATCATTATGGAGTCATCCTTATGACTGTTATGACTGTTCAGACTTTTCTTAGGAAAAAAAAAGAAGTGTTTGACTCCTCCAGGTATGTAAGGCTGCTATTTATGGTGGCAGTAATTTACTTCCACACAATTAAGGACATGTTTACTTTGGTCATAAAGAAGACATGGTCAGAGACAGACCAAAGAATAAATCAATTGCATTATGGCACTAAGTAGAACTCAGTTGATTTGTCTTAACTGGAAAATATCTCTCTCTCCTTCTTCCAAGTAGGGATCCCTGTTCCTGACCCATAAATCACGTGCACATGTGCTATGAGTTATAGAGGGAAAGAGGGAATGAAGCAATATTTACAGGCTTAGACTTTTAGAATTGCATTGAAAATATTATGAATATAATGAATGTTGTATACCATGGAAGGAAGATCCTAGTTCTTTTAGAATGTATTTATCTACATGTTGCTACACCACTCCAATCAATGGGAAGCAAACCCAGCAAAACAGAAATAATTATCGCAAAAGAAGGTGGTACACAAACAAATGATTCAAGATGAATGTATGTTGGAATAATAATATGGTTTAAAATGCTGTCTGGAATGCAAGAAGGAAGGAGGTGAATGTACCTGCAGGTGGACTTTCTTGCAGGGCATGGAGGAAATGATGGAGTAGGGCTACTCCTAGGCCACCCAGCCACCCCACCCCAGCCACTTCTCCAGGGGCAGGGATTCCCAGCATACTTTCTCTAAATGCTTTGACCGACGGGCAGATTCAGTTCTGACCAAAGGGGTTCCTTAAATGCATTGCACCCTCAAGGACTTCAAAGGTAATAAACTTAAAATTAAGCCTGAAAGGCTGAAGAGACCAGGGCAGTGATCTCAGAACGGGTGTTAATCTGTAAGTTTGGGATGGTCCAGCCGACAGTCTGGCCCACAATTCTGGACCAGATGTAGCTTCCAAATTTCAAAAACAGAAGTGTCTTATAACAGCCACCATTGCCAAGGCATTGTGGTACATGCTAGCTGGACTTCAGCAAAGGCTCCCCTGACCATGACTTCGACTAGCTGCTTGAACAGGTGCAAGAACATCGCTAAGTCACTGAACCGTTGGAAGAGGCCATTCAAAGTAAGGGCCAGGATCAACGTTACTGGATTTACCCTGGTGTTTATTAACGACAGGTAACCCTGCATTTGAAAGATTTAATCTGAGCTTTTCTGCCCTTCCAAACCTTGACAGCTTCCAGACATGGGCTCAGGATTTCCACAGCATCTATGGCACAGCATGAGGTGGTAATTCCAGGCATCCTAATGACAGCTCACCCAAAACCAATGAATAACCTCTCCCAGTGAGGGTCTGTGTTAGAAACAGAGTAAGGAGAAGACAGCCTACAGAAACCCCACTCTCGAGTAATCAAGACTTTGACCGGTTTACCATCCTCACCCCCACACTACCGCTACTATCAACTGAGATTGCTTACTCGGGTATCCAACCAAGGGCAGATACAAGTCCTCTAACTGAATCTACAAAGTTATCCAGTATGTCCGCAGGCATTTTATCCCCTAAAAGTGTTCATAAAAAAAGAGATGGGGGAGAAAGAAACAGAAAGTGACTGAATGGTGAACCTGTGCAATACGAAATGTTGGGTTGGATAAGTCATGTCTTTATTTTTGTCTGTATTGCCCAATGTTTATATATGGAATCATCTCCAACACAGCCAGGAATGGGACCTAAATCACTCTTCTCCAACCTGACGCCTTCAGCTCTGCTGGAATGACTGGGCAACTCCCAGAATTTCTAGTCCTTTGTCACCACTGGAAATGTTGGAGGTCACAATGCTGACAAAACTGAAAAAACGGGCTGCCTCAGATGGGATACACATGGACTTCCTAGTTATTCTTTTAATAAACAAGAGTTGCCTCAAAGTTGGGGAGCGCACAAATCCAATCAATCAATTAAATAAATAAATAAATAAATAAATAATGGTAGAAAGCCTGAGTGATGGCAGGTCAGTGTATGCATACCATCAGCAACATGCCTGTCATGTCACAAGAGATGGCTAATGATCTCGCAGGTGACAGTCTTGTCCAATGTTTATCTGTTGAAAGTTTCAAATCTCACCACACTGAAAGCTGATCACCAAGTTGTCATCACTCGTGCAAACAACTTCAGAGCATGTTTAAAAATAGCAATTTGCAGGACATGAAATGCATGTATGATGCCACCTTTTGTGGGAAAGTGGTCTGAAGATGATTCAGATACCTAACATTGGACAATGCTGGGTCTTATGAACTCATACCACGAGAGCTAATAATAAATCCTCAACCTTCGCCCTTTCATGGTAGTTTATGAATATACAGCTAATGCTTTTTTCTTTTCTTTTTTTGAACAAGGCAAGAAGCTTCTCTGAATTCATCATAATACCTTCTGGAAGGGATGAATATAGAGACAAAGCTGTGGCCAAATTAGAAGCACATTTAGAAATGATATTCGGTGTAGTATTTGGGAAATGCTACCAGTGTGTTTTGTAAAACAAATTGCCCCAAGCGGAAATAACAAAGAAGAAAATGCTCATAATTATTTCAATTAATTCCTAATTTACACTTGAGAACAGGAGTATCCAAACTTGGTGACTTTAAGACCTGTGGACTTCAGCTCCCAGAATTTCCCCAGCCACCCCAGCCAAGCAATCCTGGAAGTCCACAGCTCTTAAAATTGGCCAAGTTTGGACACCCCTGCTTTAAAATGAACAGCTTTATACCTGTATTTTACAGACTTGTAAAAATAGTGGTGCTATTCTATTATGCTTCAGGGTAGAATGAGAGTCTTGTCATAAAACAAAAAAAGAACATAGAAAAACTTCCCTAGCTGACTCTTCTATACCGGGATTACGAAGAAAAGCTAATTTAGACTGCTATTGTTGTTGTTGTTAGTTGTGAAGTCGTGTCCGACCCATTGCAACCCCATGGACAATGTTCCTCCAGGCCTTCCTGTCCTCTATCATCCCCCGGAGTCCATTTAAGCTCACACTGACTGTTTCAGTGACTCCATCCAGCCACCTCATTCTCTGTTGTCCCCTTCTTCTTTTGGCCTCAATCGTTCCCAGTATTAGGCTCTTCTCCAGTGAGTCCTTCTTTCTCATTAGGTGACCACAGTATTTCAGTTTCATCTTCAGGATCTCAGGCTAAATGCTCCAACAATAAAAGAGTTCTAGTCCTACTAATTTCCAGTAAATGATCTTTAGTCCTTCCACTCATACCTTCTTCAAGATATCAGGAACAAAGTAGAAAAGAGAAGGAAAGAGAAAAAAGGGTGCTTCAGATTTTTCTTCAGAGCTTAACAAGCTTTGAGTCAGTCTCAATACATAAGGGGTATCAAATATAACTATGCCATCTTATACATGGGGAAGATTTTAATTTCAAAATCCCATATAAAGCAAATGAAAACAATTCTAAAGATATTTAAAAATTCCTGATAAAACAAGAGAAGGCAACAATCGCATATGCAGAATCCCCAATAAAATCAATACAGTCAACTTGGATAAACCAATTAGAAATACGTGGTAAAAGGTTAACATCAAATTACAGAAAAAATATCTTTCCACCTAAGAAACATATTTACAGCTATTTTCCCAAGCTCTACTTCCCTCTCCCCTTCTCATTTTTCCCTTTCCCTTTTATTAGATACAGATTTGAGCTATGTAATCACTTATCAAACTTCAAATGCTCAATTTTATAGTCTCTTATTCAGATAAGTAACGTGCTTAACCGAGTGTGCTCTTAAGCTTTATGCATTTGGCTTACTTAAAAAACAAAGTGGACTAGCTTGACAGTTGCCTAAGGGAATGGAACATATAAGTGAATGAGATGTAAACTCAAAGCAACATAGGAAATGTCACTGTGGTTTTGATAGTGACATCGCCTAGAGAAGAGATAATTGATGGGCTTAGGCTGGCTAATCACTTGAAACCTAAAGCGGTATACCAGAGTATTGCATAATTAGCAGTATGGAACCCACACTGAGAATGGAGAGGAAATAAAGTATGGAAATAATGTATACACTGGGCTTGCAATGGCTCACGTGATTGGAATGGGTTGTGACAATCTGCAAGCCTGCGTTTGAAACCCAATTGCTGCCGTGAGACAGGGTGAGCTCCCATCATTCGCTCCAGTTCCTGCTGACCTAGCAGTTCAAAAGCATGCAAATACAAGTAGATAAATAGGTATCATTTTGGTGGACTCAAAAATGGGGACATGAAATGAACCTCCAACTGGGTGTCCCCCGGGCAACAGTGATATCACCGATTAATCCTTCAACCTGGAAGCACCTTGTTGCTTCCAACATGAATACAATGTCCTATACCCTGAACTCCAGATTTGGCACCACAATTTCCTGGGTTGTCCTCCAACTATTTCCTAATACTGTGTAGGAACTTTGTGATGCTAGCTGATCATGATTCTAATTGTAGCACGTTGGAAATCTATTCTTGCTTGATTTGTCCTTCTTACCTCATCCTTTTTCATTTATTTATTGTGTCTTTTAAAGTGTACTCTTAAGAGCAGGAATATTTCTTAACCACTTTTAAATCCTTTTTTTTTAGCTAGCAAGCTTACAAGTCTTGGAATAAATATTCATATTTCAATCAGTAGGTTCATGGCAGGATTTTTAGACTGAAGACCTCAATGATGTATTATTTTCAGATAATTTTACAAAACTAATAAATCAACAAGGATGTCCAAAAGTGAATCTTAAATCAAGAAAGGCTCCTGCAGGTGAAAGGAAACAAACCTACACCCCGTGCAAATCATGGCTCCTCTTGAGGTAACAACCAGCATTAGTACTCAGTTCAAGACAGAGGTGTCAAAGTGGTGGCCCGTGGGCTGGGTGCATCATGCACAAGCCACACCCACCCCAGCTCTGCAAATGGGAAAAACGTCACGAAATGTCACGTGACTGCAACGTGACGCCACGAGTTTGACACCCGTAGTCCAAGAGATAAACCAAACTTTTTCCAAAAAAACATTTGTCCATTTAGACCAATCAATTATGTGCCAAAATAATAGCAATTGGAGAACCAGCTTAGTGTAGTAGTTAAGGTTCTGATCTAGAAACCAGCAGATTGTGAGTTCTAATCCTGCCTTAGGTATAAATACTGGCGGAGTGACTTTGGGCCAGTCACTCCCTCTCAGCCCAACCCACCTCACAGGGTTGTTGTTGCAGGAAAATAGGAGGAAGAAGGAGTAAAATGTTCTTACTTTGAGTTACTTATAAAGTAATAAAAATGGGATAAAAATTTAATAAATAAATAGGGACAGAGTGAGGTGATGCTATGAATATGCTATAAATCACTATTGGCAAATGGCTAATCATCTGGATTGCAGTTGAAACCAGTGTACTTAATGGAGAGGGAGGGAGGGAGAGAGAGAGAGTTTTGTAACTATTTTTATTTTTTCCTTACAAAAGGAAAAAAAAATGAGGATTACAATATGAAAATAATCTTACTGTGTAAAATCAAATTGCATATGATGTTGAACTGGGTATCCAAGTCTGTATAAATGCATATGGATGCATTTCTACAGATAAGAATGTGCATGCATTTTCATTTATATTTGTGTTCTTTATTATTGAACCCAGCACGAATGGGTAGTGCTAGTATCTGACAGACCACCTATACCATGTGATTTTACAATGAAATGAATTTTAGAAAAGAATGTAGATATATCATCAGAATACCTTGCCTAGGCCTGGTTTCATCCTTTCCAGAGTTCTCCCTCTATCAAGGTACAGGAGCCAGAGGCGCCAACAGAGCATGGGATCAAAAAATTTAAAGAAGGTATCTGTAAATGCATTATTGAAGATCCACTCTTCTTCTGCATGCCTTTCCGATGCCCCCGATAGCAATAAAACAACACTTAGGCTGGTACCTGGCTTGTATTTTCCAATCAGAGCTTAATTTATTTCATCGGTGCTTTTACAGAAGCATACAAAGAGTGAGTGACAGCTCTATTTCCCTAAGCAATTATCTTGATGTATCTAGAAATCCTGATAGAATTACAATTCTCCAGTGCATATACTCAAGTGTTTAAGCATATGCACCTGTCATGCACACTTTACATATTTGCTGAGGGAAGAATCATCATCCTATAAATCAGAGACCCTGCCCACCGCTGAATTTCAAGAAAGTCCCAGAATTTTCTACACGTATCACAGCACATGTAAAGCAAGAGTAAGGTTTTTAAAGTCAGCAGCAAAACAATTTAGCCCTGTTGCACTCATATAGCATTTCAGAAACATTCTGCAATTAAATATATTATAGTTGATATAGTTAAATATATATAAAGTTGATTTCATATTTTCAATATTCCTACGTAATACAGCCATTCTGAAATTATATTTGTGTTCAGTTTCAAGAGGTCTATCATAACCAACAGAAAGTTTTTCAGGAAGCAAAAGTTTTGAAAACATTGTTGTCCAATGAAATCTTCAAGAAATCCCAATGCTGTCGGCTGGCCTGGGAAGCAAAGGACCATTCCAGAAAAAGGCACTAGTGTACTAATTCTGAACTTTTCCAAAGTAAATGGCATGAACATGAGCATGAGGTCACCAAGAGTCAAACTCAATTCAGGGAGACATAAAGTTTTCCTTTCACTCAATTGCTGCAAATACACAAAGTTGGCAAAGGTTCTACGGACTTGCAATGCTCTCTCTTCATCATAAGCACACAGGAAAACCGTGCCAGTTTCCTCAGGCTTTGGAAAAGTGGACAGTTTAACTTCTTTACTGTTGAAACACTTAAAAAAAATAAAGGAAATGTGGTTCCTTAAGCCTTCCTGTTGAAAGAATAAACAATCTAACACTGTACAGTATAGCCAAATTTTTGCTGAGGCATCAGGGTCCAATCATTTTTTGCCTCTGCACAACTTTGGCCAAATGCCAAGTTGTTATACAAACCCTTCAGCATCAACTTTAAATCCACAATTGAGCACTTATGTTACGCTACCTTACTTTGGTCTCTTCAAACCACTTTTTTATCATAATTGGTACGCAGCACAATCTTGTCGTGCAAATTAATCAGTTTTTAAAGTCAGTGTTGCAAAGGACAAAAATTGCCATGCGTAGCAAAACAAACAAATAATTGTAATAAAAAAGTAAGGAGGCCATGCTCCAGGGAGAGAATTGAACGTGTGGTAACAAACAAAATGTTTCCTTATTCCCTTTTCTTTAGTTTTTGAAAAGCTTTTGTTAAACCCTATTTGTAGGAAAAAAAGCTGACCGATACCAGTTGAGTATATGCCATCTTTTCTATTGTGTGTCTAAATTTCCATATGTTTGTATCTTTTTTTTTTCTTCTTTGAAATCATTTTCAACAAGATATGGCTTAGGTGGCACAAGAGCTCATTCTGTTACTAGATAAAATAAACAGCATGTGATTCTACATTTATCTATTCTAGAACAGCAGGAGGCTGAAGTACACAAGGGCATTCAAACTTTCTGCTTATTCCATTAATGTAAACTCTTCTTTTCAAAAATAGTCTTCCAAAATTTAGATTAGAGTCTTAGCCAATTCATTATCATAAACAAGAAAAAGGGACCAAGTACAATTTTATATTTGTCTACTTCAGAATAAGCAGATCTCATTCCTAGGTGAATGAGTATAAGAAGAATGGGCAACAGGAAGTCCTTTAGAGCTTGAAAAGCCAATGGTGGCCAGTACTAACTAGCAATCACTTGTGGATTATGAAGGAGCCAACTTTGTTCTCCATAGGATTGAAGCCCATCTTTCAGCTAATTTCCTAACTCTACCACTGGATTCAGAAAGTGCTATCTCACTGATTACTTCCCAGCTTTCTTGCATTCTAATCATTGATGAGGAAAATGACACATTTTTGCAAGCAAATGAATACATTTATATTTTATTTCTTTGAGAAGACATTAGTGGACACTGTCATGACCAAGTGATTCATTGCTGTGTTGATTTTCAAAATGTCCTAGTACAGAGAAGAACAACAAAAGTTGTTGGGTATGTTTGGTCTAGTGAAAAAAAGGACTAAGGGTGACATGATAGCAATATTCCAGGATTTGAGGGGCTGCCACAAATACTGGAGTGAGGACATGGGCCATGTTTTGACAGCTAAAAACTATGTTTAACCTTCGGAGAGGGGGGAGGGAGGGCGGAGGGGAAATTTAAGTGGGAAGAGTCGTCTCATGCATACAGTATGTGCTAGGGATTGACTTTTGAAGGATGGTGGGAGGGCTGAGTCTTTAATTTGAACAAAGTAATGTTAATACCATTGTGATATTTTAGGTCTTATATTATAGCTTCGTTCAACTCAAAAGAGCACAAACCTGTGCTACTGGCTTTCAGCAATCATAGTTAGAGGAGGCTCTGCAGGGTGTCACCAGATTGACTGAACTGGAATTAAAAGGTTTTAATCCTTAGTGGGGCTAGGCCAGAAACCAGAATCCCACTAGGCCAGAAACCAGAATCCCATGCTTAGGCTTCCCTTAGGCACAAAACCAGATAAGTACTCTTGAGCCAGTCAGTCTCTCAAACATAGGGAAATGACAATAGCAAACTACACACACACACATACACACACCTCTCACTGGGTATGTATTCATAGTGTGGGAAGTCCAGTTATTTTTTATTTATCTGGTACATTCATATGGTTGCCCATCTTAAATAAATAATTCTGAATGGTTAATAACCAAAGCACAAAAAAAAGCAAGTATTTCCTTTACCAGTTTAAATCAAAAGAAATGTATCAGCTGCTAATGTTGACAGTTCTGGTCTCCTAGGAATCTAACAATTATTAAAATAAGCATTCTGAACACCACAATTTTTCGTGGTGAGTTTTGCAAATCTTATTACAAGCTGCAATTGCTACAACAATCTACCATTCAGAAATAATCAACCTGTGATAATGAAGCCTAAACATATAAAACTATCCTATTCTTTTTTATCTATGGAATTTTATTAGCTTTTAACTCAGGTTTTTGGAAAATATGTGATGCTTCTTCCTCTTTTGCAACTCCATCTAGTGGCGCTAATAAAAGAATATTTCCAAAAAAGGAAGCAAAGCAAAGAAAGCAAGAATATCCTGAAATGTTACATTTCCATTAATGCAAGGGGTGTTTCTGATAGAACTGTCAACTTATCCATTGTACATTATAGAACCTAATTACACCGGTGTGTTTGGGTGAGGTTTATAAGGTTTCTTTGTTTTATACTGTTGCAAGATATACCCATCTGGTTCAGTTCCAAGCTGGGAGAAAAACGCTGGAAACAACATGGAAGCTGATTGGAAAGATGGTTTATTGAACAGAACCACGAAGACAGTTCTGGATCAGCTGAACAAAATGGTTGAGTGAGTGGTTGGATCTTTATAGGTTTCTGTGACTTTGAAGTTTTAACTGTTCGGGGAGGAGTGCAATAAAGGGGCTTGTGTTAGTCGTGGGTTGGATCTTGGGTGAGGGGCTGCTTTCTGATCCTACCATTGTGCCAAGGAGTTTCGAATTATCCTGTCTTGAATGGATTTCTGCCTGCAGTATTTGCTTTGCTTATGAATAGAGCTATCTAGATACCTGTCTTCCTCTTTCAATAAGCTCTTTATCTCTTAAGTGCTGGCTATTAAGAAAGACTTGGAGGCTGTTTCCTGCTTCCAAAAACATGTTTCTGCATTTTTCCTTTAGGGAAATATAATATTCTGCCTTTTTAATATTTCCCAAAATATTTCATTCTTCTAGCAGAAGGGCTTCCCACAACACCTACCTACAACTTGCACTTTTCAGCAATTGTAATCAGAGGGGGCCCTGAGGGCCCTGAAAAGGACTGGGGGTCTCTAGTAGTCGAAGGGCCTCAGGTTGCCCCCCCCCCCCTTGGTTGAATGTATTGTGGGAAGCTAATCCTAGGCCTGGTTCAAATATTTATTTGAAACATCACATGGTTAATGGCTTAGGATGTTATGTGAAATTGTAGTTGGTATACTTTTCAAACCAGCTTTTTGTGCTTAATCAAAGCATAGCTTGTAATAATAAGTAATCTTAAACTTGTTTAATCCAGTTAGAGAATTTGTAGGATTCATTGTTTGACGTTTTTGCCCATTTCATCGATGTTATTTACTTAAACCCAGGTCAGTAGCTTATAATCATTCTCGATTCAATAAATGTAAACTACTTTTAATTCACAAATAAACATGCATTATGTATTGCAGTAAAAATAAACCTTTATATGGTGATGATGTTAACACATAGTACCTGTGACTCATTTCTAAATATAGATCATTTTTCATTAGAGAAAGGAAGGCAAAGAATTTAAGCCAAGCTTTGGCACCCTTTGCTCGCCTTTAAAATTTAAAATCTAAGCTTTCAGTGCTTACTCTTCTCCTTGCAGCCACTGACCCCTGGTCTTTCTGCACTGCATAGGATAGCATTCCTTATTTCAGCACATCCTTCACGAAGTATTTTTAGCCACACATTTATGCTCCTCAGATTGGAATCAGAAGTAGGTAATAACTCACTCTGGAAGTATTATGTCTAACAATTCACATGCAATTGCGTTTATATTATGCCATTTCGATTTTATTTGACAAATATACGAAGGCAGAAATGTTGCTCGTGACAGTAAGCCCAATTAATCATGCACAATTCAACAGTAATACGCTCAAAATGTATACCGCAACTGTTTTCCTTTCAGCACACAACCGTATTTTTCTGGACAGGAAGGTATCAGCCTATCACTTCCCAGATTAACAAAAGCTACCGAAGAGCTCTGTCAAAGTCCAACAGATGCTTTTCTTTTCTTTCTAAATTTATCACCTTGGTGACAACAGAAAGTCATTGTTTTGCTTTAACAGCATTGGGTCTTTTTGTCCTAGGAACTGCCTGGTCTATTTTCCTTAAAAGGGTCTGAGATTATATGTTATTACTCACCATTTAGCTCTCAGGAGCTTTCTGAAGTAAATAGGAAAAGTAGTGCAGATCAAAATAACAGAATAAGAAAAACAGAATAACAGAGTTGGAAGGGACTTTGGAGGTCTTCTAGTCCAACCCTCTGCTCAAGCAGGAAACCCTACATAATTTCAGACAAATGGCTGTCCAGTCTCTTCTTAAAAACCTCCAGTGTCGGAGCACCCACAACTTCTGGAGGTAAGCCTAGCTAGCTCAAGATTCACAGTGTCTCAGATTACATATTGAGTCCATTAATTGCAGTGGTCGTTCAGACCCAAGAAGGCTGGAAATCTGATAAGATATTCAGATCATCAATAACAATGAATATTCAAGGCATTCCAAAAGCATTGTCTCCTGTGTAATCCTTACAAAAGTATTTCCAAGTGTGTTGCAATCATACAGAACATGCCTGGGAATTCTGGGAAATATAGTCCCAGAACATCTGGAAGACACCAGACTAGAGAAGATTGTAATGTATATAGATTGTCTATATACATTAGGCTGGATGAGGCAAAAACCTCAGTCAAAAAAAAGCTGAAAATGAAAGCACAGATAGTTTGACATGATGTGTATTGTTGCCTTTACCTCTCAAGCTAAGCATAGGTTCTCAAATGTAGCAAAGTATTCTCTTTAATGCAGAAGATTCAGCTGACCATCTGATTG